>JAOTQM010000734.1:0-17041 GCA_026939265.1 Oreonectes daqikongensis
CCTGAACAGATAAGATGAGAACTGTTGCAAAAATGACTTTAACACTTATTTCATGTTCCTAGGATGGCTTGTGACTCAGAATGAAGCTTTCTTTGCTAAACTCATATTCCTGTCAGTTGTGTGTTTTCAGACAGTACCCTGATCAGATAAGATGAGAACTGTTGAAAAAATGACTTTCTAACACTTATTTCATGTTTTTAGGATGTCTTGTGTGTCAGAATAAAGCTATCTTTGCAAAATTCATATTTCTGTCAGTTTTTTGTTTTCAGACAGTGTCCTGAACAGATAAAATTAGAACTCTTTCAAAAATTACCTTAAAACCTTTTTTCATGTTCCTAGGATGGCTTGTGTGTCAGAAAAATGCTTTCATTGCAAAACTCATATTACTGTCAGTTTTGTGTTTCCTTAAATCGCACTGCTCAAAATACTGAGAATTGTTATAAAAATTATTTTAACACTTTATTATGTTCCTAGGATGGCCTGAGTTTCAGAATGAAGCTTTCTTTGCAAAACTCATATTCCTGTCAGTTTTGTGTTTTCAGACAGTACTCTGAACAGATAAGATGAGAACTGTTGCAAGAATGACTTTCTAACACTTATTTCATGTTCTTAGGATGTCTTGTGTGTCAAAAAATGCTTTCTTTGCAAAACTCTTATTCCTGTCAGTTTTCTGTTTCAGACAGTGGCCTGGATCAGAAAAGATGAGAACTGTTGCAAGAATGACTTTCTAACACTTATTTCATGTTCTTAGGATGGTCTTGTGTGTCAGAAAATGCTATAGTTGCAAAACTCATATTTCTGTCAGTTTTGTGTTTCAGACATTGGCCAGATCAGAAATATGAAACTGTTTGCAAAAATGATTTTAACACTTTATTTGAGTTACTAGGATGGCTTGTGTGTCAGAATAAAGCTATCTTTGCAAAATTCATATTTCTGTCAGTTTTTTGTTTTCAGACAGTATCCTGACACATAAGATGAGAACTGTTGCAAGAATGACTTTCTAACACTTATTTCATGTTCCTAGGATGGTTTGGGTGTCAGAATTAGGCTTTCTTTGCAAAACTCATATTCCTGTCAGTTTTGTGTTTTCAGACATTGCCCTGATCAGAAAAAAAAAAAATGATTTTAAACACTTTATTTGAATTCCTAGGATGGCTTAAGCGTCAGAAATAAAGCTTTCTTTGCAAAACTTATATTCCTGTCAGTTTTTTTGTTTTCAGACATTGTCCTGATCAGATAAGATGAGAACTGTTGCAAGAATTTAACACTTATTTCATGTTCCTAGGATGTCTTGTGTGTCAGAAAAATGCTTTCTTTGCAAAACTCATATTCCTGTCTGTTTTCTGTTTTCAGACAGTACCCTGAACAGATAAGATGAGAACTGTTGCAAGAATGACTTTCTAACACTTATTTCATGTTCTTAGGATGTCTTGTGTGTCAGAAAAATGCTTTCTTTGCAAAACTCATATTCCTGTTTGTTTTCTGTTTTCAGACATTGACCTGATCAGAAATAATGAGAACTGTTGCAAAAATGATTTTAACACTTATTTCATGTTCTTAGGATGGCTTGTGTGTCAGAAAAAAGCTTTCTTTGCAAAACTCATATTTCTGTCAGTTTTGTGTTTTCAGACACTGGCCTGATCAGAAAATATGAGAACTGTTGCAAAAATGATTTTAACACTTTATTTGAGTTACTAGGATGGCTTGTGTGTCAGAATAAAGCTATCTTTGCAAAATTCATATTTCTGTCAGTTTTTTGTTTTCAGACAGTATCCTGAACAGATAAGATGAGAACTGTTGCAAGAATGACTTTCTAACACTTATTTCATGTTCTTAGGATGTCTTGTGTGTCAGAAAAAAGCTATCTTTGCAAAATTCATATTTCTGTCAGTTTCTTGTTTTCAGACAGTACCCTGAACAGATAAGATGAGAACTGTTGCAAGAATGACTTTCTAACACTTATCTCATGTTCTTAGGATGGTCTTGTGTGTCAGAAAAATGCTTTCTTTGCAAAACTCATATTCCTGTCAGTTGTGTGTTTTCAGACAGTACCCTGAACAGATAAGATGAGAACTGTTGCAAAAATGAATTTAACACTTCTTTAATGTTCCTAGGATGGCTTGTGTGTCAGAATAAAGCTATAGTTGCAAAACTCATATTTCTGTCAGTTTTGTGTTTTCAGACATTGGCCTGATCAGAAAATATGAGAACTGTTGCAAAAATGATTTTAACACTTTATTTGAGTTACTAGGATGGCTTGTGTGTCAGAATAAAGCTATCTTTGCAAAATTCATATTTCTGTCAGTTTTTTGTTTTCAGACAGTGTCCTGAACAGATAAAATTAGAACTCTTTCAAAAATTACCTTAAAACCTTTTTTCATGTTCCTAGGATGGCTTGTGTGTCAGAAAAATGCTTTCATTGCAAAACTCATATTACTGTCAGTTTTGTGTTTCCTTAAATCGCACTGCTCAAATAAACTGAGAATTGTTATAAAAAATTATTTAAACATTTATTTATGTTCCTAGATGGCCTGAGTTTCAGAATGAAGCTTTCTTTGCAAAACTCATATTCCTGTCAGTTTTGTGTTTTCACAGACAGTACCCTGAACAGATAAGATGAAACTGTTGCAAGAATGACTTTCTAACACTTATTTCATGTTCTTAGGATGTCTTGTGTGTCAAAAATGCTTTCTTTGCAAACTCTTATTCCTGTCAGTTTTTCTTTTTTCAGACAGTGGCCTGGATCAGAAAAGATGAGAACTGTTGCAAGAATGACTTTCTAACACTTATTTCATGTTCTTAGGATGGTCTTGTGTGTCAGAAAAATGCTATAGTTGCAAAACTCATATTTCTGTCAGTTTTGTGTTTCAGACATTGGCCAGATCAGAAAATATGAAAACTGTTGCAAAAATGATTTTAACACTTTATTTGAGTTACTAGGATGGCTTGTGTGTCAGAATAAAGCTATCTTTGCAAAATTCATATTTCTGCTGTTTTTTTTTGTTTTCAGACAGTATCCTGAACACATAAGATGAGAACTGTTGCAAGAATGACTTTCTAACACTTATTTCATGTTCCTAGGATGGTTTGGGTGTCAGAATTAAGCTTTCTTTGCAAAACTCATATTCCTGTCAGTTTTGTGTTTTCAGACATTGCCCTGATCAGAAAAAAATGATTTTAACACTTTATTTGAATTCCTAGGATGGCTTAAGCGTCAGAATAAAGCTTTCTTTGCAAAACTTATATTCCTGTCAGTTTTTTTGTTTTCAGACATTGTCCTGATCAGATAAGATGAACTGTTGCAAGAATGATTTAACACTTATTTCATGTTCCTAGGATGTCTTGTGTGTCAGAAAAATGCTTTCTTTGCAAAACTCATATTCCTGTCTGTTTTCTGTTTCAGACAGTACCTGAACAGATAAGATGAGAACTGTTGCAAGAATGACTTTCTAACACTTATTTCATGTTCTTAGGATGTCTTGTGTGTCAGAAAAATGCTTTCTTTGCAAAACTCATATTCCTGTTTGTTTTCTGTTTTCAGACATTGACCTGATCAGAAATAATGAGAACTGTTGCAAAAATGATTTTAACACTTATTTCATGTTCTTAGGATGGCTTGTGTGTCAGAAAAAAGCTTTCTTTGCAAAACTCATATTTCTGTCAGTTTTGTGTTTTCAGACACTGGCCTGATCAGAAAATATGAGATGTTGCAAAAATTTTTAACACTTTATTTGAGTTACTAGGATGGCTTGTGTGTCAGAATAAAGCTATCTTTGCAAAATTCATATTCTGTCAGTTTTTTGTTTTCAGACAGTATCCCTGAACAGATAGATGAGAACTGTTGCAAGAATGACTTTCTAACACTTATTTCATGTTCTTAGGATGTCTTGTGTGTCAGAAAAAGCTTCTTTGCAAAATTCATATTTCTGTCAGTTTCTTGTTTTCAGACAGTACCCTGAACAGATAAGATGAGAACTGTTGCAAGAATGACTTTCTAACACTTATTTCATGTTCTTAGGATGGTCTTGTGTGTCAGAAAAATGCTTTCTTTGCAAAACTCATATTCCTGTCAGTTTTGTGTGTTTTCAGACAGTACCCTGAACAGATAAGATGAGAACTGTTGCAAAAATGAATTTAACACTTCTTTAATGTTCCTAGGATGGCTTGTGTGTCAGAATAAAGCTTTCTTTGCAAAACTCATATTTCTGTCAGTTTTGTGTTTTCAGACATTGCCTGATCAGAAAATATGAACTGTTGCAAAAATGATTTTAACACTTATTTGAGTTACTAGGATGGCTTGTGTGTCAGAATAAAGCTATCTTTGCAAATTCATATTCTGTCAGTTTTTTGTTTTCAGACAGTGTCCTGAACAGATAAAATGAGAACTGTTTCAAAAATGACTTTAAACACTTTTTCATGTTCCTAGGATGGCTTGTGTGTCAGAAAATGCTTTCTTTGCAAAACTCATATTCCTGTCAGTTTTGTGTTTTCAGAAATCGCACTGATCAATAAACGAGATTGTTGCAAAAATGATTTTAACACTTTATTTATGTTCCTAGGATGGCTTGAGTTTCAGAATGAAGCTTTCTTTGCAAAACTCATATTCCTGTCAGTTTTGTGTTTTCAGACAGTACCCTGAACAGATAAGATGAGAACTGTTGCAAGAATGACTTTCTAACACTTATTTCATGTTCTTAGGATGTCTTGTGTGTCAAAAAAATGCTTTCTTTGCAAAACTCTTATTCCTGTCAGTTTTCTGTTTTCAGACAGTGGCCTGGATCAGAAAAGATGAGAACTGTTGCAAAAATGATTTTAACACTTATTTCATGTTCCTAGGATGGCTTGTGACTCAGAAAAAAGCATTCTTTGCAAAACTTATATTCCTGTCAGTTTTTTTGGTTTCAGACATTGCCCTGATCAGATAAGATGAGAACTGTTGCAAAAATGAATTTAACACTTCTTTAATGTTCCTAGGATGGCTTGTGTGTCAGAATAAAGCTATAGTTGCAAAACTCATATTTCTGTCAGTTTTGTGTTTTCAGACATTGGCCTGATCAGAAAATATGAGAACTGTTGCAAAAATGATTTTAGCACTTTATTTGAGTTTCTAGGATGGCTTGTGTGTCAGAATAAAGCTATCTTTGCAAAATTCATATTTCTGTCAGTTTTTTGTTTTCAGACATTGGCCTGATCAGAAAATATGAGAACTGTTGCAAAAATGATTTTAGCACTTTATTTGAGTTCCCAGGATGGCTTGTGTTTCAGAATAAATCTATCCTTGCAAAACTCATATTTCTGTCAGTTTTTTGTTTTCAGACACGTGTCCTGACAGATAACATGAGAATTGTTGCAAAAATGAATTTAACACTTCTTTCGTGTTCCTAGGATGGCTTGGTGTCAGAATAAGCTATCTTTGCAAAACTCATATTCCTGTCAGTTTTTGTGTTTTCAGACAGTGCCCTGATCAGATAAGATGAGAACTGTTGCAAAAATGACTTTAACACTTATTTCATGTTCCTAGGATGGCTTGTGTGTCAGAATGAAGCTTTCTTTGCAAAACTCATATTCCTGTCAGTTTTGTGTTTTCAGACAGTACCCTGATCAGATAAGATGAGAACTGTTGCAAAAATGACTTTCTAACACTTATTTCATGTTCTTAGGATGTCTTGTGTGTCAGAATAAGCTATCTTTGCAAAATTCATATTTCTGTCAGTTTTGTTTGTTTGTTTTCAGACAGTGTCCTGAACAGAAAATTAGAACTGTTGCAAAAATTACCTTAAAACCTTTTTTCATGTTCCTAGGATGGCTTGTGTGTCAGAAAAATGCTTTCATTGCAAAACTCATATTACTGTCAGTTTTGTGTTTCCTTAAATCGCACTGCTCAAATAAACTGAGAATTGTTATAAAAAATGATTTTAACACTTTATTTATGTTCCTAGGATGGCTTGAGTTTCAGAATGAAGCTTTCTTTGCAAACTCATATTCCTGTCAGTTTTGTGTTTTCAGACAGTACCCTGAACAGATAAGATGAGAACTGTTGCAAAAATGACTTTCTAACACTTATTTCATGTTCTTAGGATGTCTTGTGTGTCAAAAAATGCTTTCTTTGCAAAACTCATATTCCTGTCAGTTTTCTGTTTTCAGACAGTGGCCCTGATCAGAAAAGATGAGAACTGTTGCAAAATGACTTTCTAACACTTATTTCATGTTCTTAGGATGGTCTTGTGTGTCAGAAATATGCTATAGTTGCAAAACTCATATTCTGTCAGTTTTGTGTTTCAGACATTGGCCTGATCAGAAATATGAAACTGTTGCAAAAATGATTTTAACACTTTATTTGAGTTACTAGGATGGCTTGTGTGTCAGAATAAAGCTATCTTTGCAAAATTCATATTCTGTCAGTTTTTTGTTTTCAGACAGTATCCTGAACATAAGATGAGAACTGTTGCAAGAATGACTTTCTAACACTTATTTCATGTTCCTAGGATGGTTTGGGTGTCAGAATTAAGCTTTCTTTGCAAAACTCATATTCCTGTCAGTTTTGTGTTTTCAGACATTGCCCTGATCAGAAAAAAAATGATTTAAACACTTTATTTGAATTCCTAGGATAGCTTAAGCGTCAGAATAAAGCTTTCTTTGCAAAACTTATATTCCTGTCAGTTTTTTTGTTTTCAGACATTGTCCTGATCAGATAAGATGAGAACTGTTGCAAGAATGAATTTAACACTTATTTCATGTTCCTAGGATGTCTTGTGTGTCAGAAAAATGCTTTCTTTGCAAAACTCATATTCCTGTCAGTTTTTTTGTTTTCAGACATTGCCCTGATCAGATAAGATGAGAACTGTTGCAAGAATGAATTTAACACTTATTTCATGTTCCTAGGATGTCTTGTGTGTCAGAAAAATGCTTTCTTTGCAAAACTCATATTCCTGTCTGTTTTCTGTTTTCAGACAGTACCCTGAACAGATAAGATGAGAACTGTTGCAAGAATGACTTTCTAACACTTATTTCATGTTCTTAGGATGTCTTGTGTGTCAGAAAAATGCTTTCTTTGCAAAACTCATATTCCTGTTTGTTTTCTGTTTTCAGACATTGACCTGATCAGAAATAATGAGAACTGTTGCAAAAATGATTTTAACACTTATTTCATGTTCTTAGGATGGCTTGTGTGTCAGAAAAAAGCTTTCTTTGCAAAACTCATATTTCTGTCAGTTTTGTGTTTTCAGACACTGCCTGATCAGAAAACATGAGAACTGTTGCAAAAATGATTTTAACACTTTATTGAGTTCCTAGGATGGCTTGTGTGTCAGAATAAAGCTATCTTTGCAAATTCATATTCTGTCAGTTTTTTGTTTTCAGACAGTATCCTGAACAGATAAGATGAGAACTGTTGCAAGAATGACTTTCTAACACTTATTTCATGTTCTTAGGATGTCTTGTGTGTCAGAAAAAAGCTATCTTTGCAAAATTCATATTTCTGTCAGTTTCTTGTTTTCAGACAGTACCCTGAACAGATAAGATGAGAACTGTTGCAAGAATGACTTTCTAACACTTATCTCATGTTCTTAGGATGGTCTTGTGTGTCAGAAAAATGCTTTCTTTGCAAAACTCATATTCCTGTCAGTTGTGTGTTTTCAGACAGTACCCTGAACAGATAAGATGAGAACTGTTGCAAAAATGAATTTAACACTTCTTTAATGTTCCTAGGATGGCTTGTGTGTCAGAATAAAGCTATAGTTGCAAAACTCATATTTCTGTCAGTTTTGTGTTTTCAGACATTGGCCTGATCAGAAAATATGAGAACTGTTGCAAAAATGATTTTAACACTTTATTTGAGTTACTAGGATGGCTTGTGTGTCAGAATAAAGCTATCTTTGTAAAATTCATATTTCTGTCAGTTTTTTGTTTTCAGAGAGTATCCTGAACAGATAAGATGAGAACTGTTGCAAGAATGACTTTCTAACACTTATTTCATGTTCTTAGGATGTCTTGTGTGTCAGAAAAATGCTTTCTTTGCAAAACTCAAATTCCTGTCAGTTGTGTGTTTTCAGACAGTACCCTGAACAGATAAGATGAGAACTGTTGCAAAAATGACTTTAACACTTCTTTAATGTTCCTAGGATGGCTTGTGTGTCAGAATAAAGCTTTAGTTGCAAAACTCATATTTCTGTCAGTTTTGTGTTTTCAGACATGGCCTGATCAGAAAATGAGAACTGTTGCAAAAATGATTTAACACTTATTTTGATGTTCCTAGGATGGCTTGTGTTTCAGAATAAAGCTATCTTTGCAAAACTCATATTTCTGTCAGTTTTTTGTTTTCAGACGGTGTCCTGAACAGATAAGATGAGAACTGTTGCAAAAATGAATTTAACACTTTTTCATGTTCCTAGGATGGCTTGTGTGTCAGAATAAAGCTTCTTTGCAAAACTCATATTCCTGTCAGTTTGTGTTTTCAGACAGTGCCCTGATCAGATAAGATGAGAACTGTTGCAAAAATGACTTTAACACTTATTTCATGTTCCTAGGATGGCTTGTGACTCAGAATGAAGCTTTCTTTGCAAAACTCATATTCCTGTCAGTTTTGTGTTTTCAGACAGTACCCTGATCAGATAAGATGAGAACTGTTGCAAAAATGACTTTCTAACACTTATTTCATGTTCTTAGGATGTCTTGTGTGTCAGAATAAGCTTTCTTTGCAAAACTCATATTTCTGTCAGTTTTTGTTTTCAGACAGTGTCCTGAACAGATAAAATTAGAACTGTTTCAAAAATGACTTTAAAACTTTTTTATGTTCCTAGGATGGCTTGTGTGTCAGAAAAATGCTTTCATTGCAAAACTCATATTACTGTCAGTTTTGTGTTTTCTTACATCGCACTGCTCAAATAAACTGAGAACTGTTGCAAAAAATGATTTTAACACTTTATTTATGTTCCTAGGATGGCTTGAGTTTCAGAATAAGCTTTCTTTGCAAAACTCATATTCCTGTCAGTTTTTGTTTTTCAGACAGTACCCTGAACAGATAAGATGAGAACTGTTGCAAGAATGACTTTCTAACACTTATTTCATGTTCTTAGGATGTCTTGTGTGTCAAAAAAATGCTTTCTTTGCAAAACTCATATTCCTGTCAGTTTTCTGTTTTCAGACAGTGGCCTGATCAGAAAAGATGAGAACTGTTGCAAGAATGACTTTCTAACACTTATTTCATGTTCCTAGGATGGCTTGTGTGTCAGAAAAATGCTTTCTTTGCAAAACTCATATTCTGTCAGTTTTGTGTTTCAGACATTGGCCTGATCAGAAAATATGAAACTGTTGCAAAATGATTTTTAACACTTATTTCATTTACTAGGATGGCTTGTGTGTCAGAATAAAGCTATCTTTGCTAAACTCATATTCCTGTCAGTTGTGTGTTTTCAGACAGTACCCTGAACAGATAAGATGAGAACTGTTGCAAGAATGACTTTCTAACACTTATTTCATGTTCCTAGGATGGTTTGGGTGTCAGAATTAAGCTTTCTTTGCAGAACTCATATTCCTGTCAGTTTTGTGTTTTCAGACATTGCCCTGATAAGAAAAAATGTGAACTGTTGCAAAAATGATTTTAACACTTTTTTCATGTTCTTAGGATGGCTTGTGACTCAGAAAAAAGCATTCTTTGCAAAATTCAGGATGGCTTGTGTGTCAGAATAAAGCTGTCTTTGCAAAATTCATATTTCTGTCAGTTTTTTGTTTTCAGACAGTATCCTGAACAGATAAGATGAGAACTGTTGCAAGAATGACTTTCTAACACTTATTTCATGTTCTTAGGATGTCTTGTGTGTCAGATTTCTGTCAGTTTTTTGTTTTCAGACAGTATCCTGAACAGATAAGATGAGAACTGTTGCAAGAATGACTTTCTAACACTTATTTCATGTTCTTAGGATGTCTTGTGTGTCAGAAAAAAGCTATCTTTGCAAAATTCATATTTCTGTCAGTTTCTTGTTTTCAGACAGTACCCTGAACAGATAAGATGAGAACTGTTGCAAGAATGACTTTCTAACACTTATCTCATGTTCTTAGGATGGTCTTGTGTGTCAGAAAAATGCTTTCTTTGCAAAACTCATATTCCTGTCAGTTGTGTGTTTTCAGACAGTACCCTGAACAGATAAGATGAGAACTGTTGCAAAAATGACTTTAACACTTATTTCATGTTCCTAGGATGGCTTGTGACTCAGAATGAAGCTTTCTTTGCTAAACTCATATTCCTGTCAGTTTTGTGTTTTCAGACAGTACCCTGAACAGATAAGATGAGAACTGTTGCAAGAATGACTTTCTAACACTTATTTTATGTTCTTAGGATGTCTTGTTTGTCAGAAAAATGCTTTCTTTGCAAAACTCATATTCCTGTTTGTTTTCTGTTTTCAGACTTTGCCCTGATCAGAAATAATGAGAACTGTTGCAAAAATGATTTTAACACTTATTTCATGTTCTAGGATGTCTTGTTTGTCAGAAAAATGCTTTCTTTGCAAAACTCATATTACTGTTTGTTTTCTGTTTTCAGACTTTGCCCTGATCAGAAATAATGAGAACTGTTGCAAAAATGAATTGAACACTTCTTTCGTGTTCCTAGGATGGCTTGGTTGTCAGAATGAAGCTTTCTTTGCAAAACTCATATTCCTTTCAGTTTGATGTTTTTTAGACAGTGCCCTGATCAGATAAGATGAGAACTGTTGCAAAAATGATTTAAACACTTTATTTGAATTCCTAGGATGGCTTAAGCGTCAGAATAATCTCTTTCTTTGCAAAACTTATATTCCTGTCAGTTTTTTTGTTTTCAGACATTGTCCTGATCAGACAAGATGAGAACTGTTGCAAGAATGAATTTAACACTTATTTCATGTTCCTAGGATGTCTTGTGTGTCAGAAAAATGCTTTCTTTGCAAAACTCATATTCCTGTCTGTTTTCTGTTTTCAGACTTTGACCGGATCAGAAATAATGAGAACTGTTGCAAAAATGATTTTCACACTTATTTCATGTTCCTAGGATGGCTTGTGACTCAGAAAAAAGCTATCTTTGCAAAATTCATATTTCTGTCAGTTTTTTTGTTTTCAGACAGTGCCCTGATCAGATAACATGAGAACTGTTGCAAAAATGATTTTAACACTTTATTTGAGTTCCTAGGGTGGCTTGGGTGTCAGAATGAAGCTTTCTTTGCAAAACTCATATTCCTTTCAGTTTTATGTTTTTAGACAGTGCCCTGATCAGATCAGATGAGAACTGTTGCAAGAATGATTTAAACACTTTATTTGAGTTCCTAGGATGGCTTGTGTGTCAGAATAAGCTTTCTTGCAAACTCATATTCCTGTCAGTTTTTTTGTTTTCAGATTGCCCTGATCAGATAAGATGAGAACTGTTGCAAGAATGAATTTAACACTTATTTCATGTTCCTAGGATGTCTTGTGTGTCAGAAAAAAGCATTCTTTGCAAAACTTATATTCCTGTCTGTTTTCTGTTTTCAGACAGTACCATGAACATATAAGATGAGAACTGTTGCAAGAATGACTTTCTAACACTTATTTCATGTTCTTGTGTGTCAGAAAAATGCTTTCTTTGCAAAACTCTTATTCCTATCAGTTTTCTGTTTTCAGACAGTGGCCTGATCAGAAAGGATGAGAACTGTTGCAAAAATGACTTTAACACTTATTTCATGTTCCTAGGATGGCTTGTGACTCAGAAAAAAGCATTCTTTGCAAAACTTATATTCCTGTCTGTTTTCTGTTTTCAGACAGTACCATGAACATATAAGATGAGAACTGTTGCAAGAATGACTTTCTAACACTTATTTCATGTTCTTAGGATGTCTTGTGTGTCAGAAAAATGCTTTCTTTTCAAAACTCATATTCCTGTTTGTTTTCTGTTTTCAGACTTTGACTGGATCAGAAATAATTAGAACTGTTGCAAAAATGATTTTAACACTTATTTCATGTTCCTAGGATGGCTTGTGACTCAGAAAAAAGCATTCTTTGCAAAACTTATATTCCTGTCAGTTTTTTTGTTTTCAGACATTGCCCTGATCAGATAAGATGAGAACTGTTGCAAGAATGAATTTAACACTTATTTCATGTTCCTAGGATGTCTTGTGTGTCAGAAAAATGCTTTCATTGCAAAACTCATATTACTGTCAGTTTTGTGTTTCCTTAAATCGCACTGCTCAAATAAACTAAGAATTGTTATAAAAAATTATTTTAACACTTATTTATGTTCCTAGGATGGCTTGAGTTTCAGAATGAAGCTTTCTTTACAAAACTCATATTCCTGTCAGTTTTGTGTTTTCAGACAGTACCCTGAATCAGATAAGATGAGAACTGTTGCAAGAATGACTTTCTAACACTTATTTCATGTTCTTAGGATGTCTTGTGTGTCAGAAAAATGCTTTCTTGCAAACTCTTATTCCTGTCAGTTTTCTGTTTTCAGACAGTGGCCTGATCAGAAAAGATGAGAACTGTTGCAAAATTACTTTAACACTTTTTTCATGTTCCTAGGATTCTTGTGTGTCAGAATAAAGCTTTCTTTGCAAAACTCATGTTCCTGTCAGTTTTCTGTTTTCAGACAGTACCCTGAACAGATAAGAATGAGAACTGTTGCAAGAATGACTTTCTAACACTTATTTCATGTTCTTAGGATGTCTTGTGTGTCAGAAAAATGCTTTCTTTGCAAAACTCTTATTCCTGTCAGTTTTCTGTTTTCAGACAGTGGCATGAACAGATAAGATTAGAACTGTTGCAAGAATGACTTTCTAACACTTATTTCATTTTCCTAGGATGGCTTGGGTGTCAGAATGAAGCTTTGTTTGCAAAACTCATATTCCTGTCAGTTTTGTGTTTTCAGATATTGGCCTGATTAGAAAATATGAGAACTGTTGCAAAAATGATTTTAGCACTTTACTTAAATTCCTAGGGTGGCTTGGGGGTCAGAATTAAGCTTTTTTTGCAAAACTCATATTCCTGTCAGTTTTGTAAGTTCAGACAGTGCCCTGAACAGATAAGGTGAGAACTGTTGCAAGAAAGACTTTCTAACACTTATTTCATGTTCTTAGGATGTCTTGTGTGTCAGAAAAATGCTTTCTTTGCAAAACTCATATTCCTGTTTGTTTTCTGCTTTCAGACTTTGACCTGATCAGAAATACTGAGAACTGTTGCAAAAATGATTTTAACACTTATTTCATGTTCCTAGGATGGCTTGTGACTCAGAAAAAAGCATTCTTTGCAAAATTCATATTTCTGTCAGTTTTTTTGTTTTCAGACAGTGCCCTGATCAGATAAGATGAGAACTGTTGCAAAAATGATTTTAACACTTTATTGAGTTCCTAGGATGGCTTGGGTGTCAGAATAAGCTTTCTTTGCAAAACTCATATTCCTTTCAGTTTTATGTTTTTAGACAGTGCCCTGATCAGATCAGATGAGAACTGTTGCAAGAATGATTTAAACACTTTATTTGAGTTCCTAGGATGGCTTAAGAGTCAGAATAAAGCTTTCTTGCAAAACTTATATTCCTGTCAGTTTTTTTGTTTTCAGACATTGCCCTGATCAGATAAGATGAGAACTGTTGCAAGAATGAATTTAACACTTATTTCATGTTCCTAGGATGTCTTGTGTGTCAGAAAAAAGCATTCTTTGCAAAACTTATATTCCTGTCTGTTTTCTGTTTTCAGACAGTACCATGAACATATAAGATGAGAACTGTTGCAAGAATGACTTTCTAACACTTATTTCATGTTCTTGTGTGTCAGAAAAATGCTTTCTTTGCAAAACTCTTATTCCTATCAGTTTTCTGTTTTCAGACAGTGGCCTGATCAGAAAGGATGAGAACTGTTGCAAAAATGACTTTAACACTTATTTCATGTTCCTAGGATGGCTTGTGACTCAGAAAAAAGCATTCTTTGCAAAACTTATATTCCTGTCTGTTTTCTGTTTTCAGACAGTACCATGAACATATAAGATGAGAACTGTTGCAAGAATGACTTTCTAACACTTATTTCATGTTCTTAGGATGTCTTGTGTGTCAGAAAAATGCTTTCTTTTCAAAACTCATATTCCTGTTTGTTTTCTGTTTTCAGACTTTGACTGGATCAGAAATAATTAGAACTGTTGCAAAAATGATTTTAACACTTATTTCATGTTCCTAGGATGGCTTGTGACTCAGAAAAAAGCATTCTTTGCAAAACTTATATTCCTGTCAGTTTTTTTGTTTTCAGACATTGCCCTGATCAGATAAGATGAGAACTGTTGCAAAATGAATTTAACACTTATTTCATGTTCCTAGGATGTCTTGTGTGTCAGAAAATGCTTTCATTGCAAAACTCATATTCCTGTCAGTTTGTGTTTTCCTTAAATCGCACTGCTCAATAACTAAGAGAACTTGTTGCAAAAATGATTTCACAACTTTATTATGTTCCTAGGATGGCTTGGGTGTCAGAATGAAGCTTTGTTTGCAAAACTCATATTCCTGTCAGTTTTCTGTTTTCAGACAGTGGCCTGAACAGATAAGATGAGAACTGTTGCAAGAATGACTTTCTAACACTTATTTCATGTTCTTAGGATGTCTTGTGTGTCAGAAAAATGCTTTCTTTGCAAAACTCTTATTCCTGTCAGTTTTCTGTTTTCAGACAGTGGCATGAACAGATAAGATTAGAACTGTTGCAAGAATGACTTTCTAACACTTATTTCATTTTCCCTAGGATGGCTTGGGTGTCAGAATGAAGCTTTGTTTGCAAAACTCATATTCCTGTCAGTTTTGTGTTTTCAGACTTGGCCTGATCAGAAAATATGAGAACTGTTGCAAAAATGATTTTAGCACTTTACTTAAATTCCTAGGATGGCTTGGGGGTCAGAATAAGCTTTTTTTGCAAAACTCATATTCCTGTCAGTTTTGTGTTCAGACAGTGCCCTGAACAGATAAGGTGAGAACTGTTGCAAGAAAGACTTTCTAACACTTATTTCATGTTCTTAGGATGTCTTGTGGTCAAAAATGCTTTCTTTGCAAAACTCATATTCCTGTTTGTTTTCTGCTTTCAGACTTTGACCTGATCAGAAATACTGAGAACTGTTGCAAAAATGATTTTAACACTTATTTCATGTTCCTAGGATGGCTTGTGACTCAGAAAAAAGCATTCTTTGCAAAACTTATATTCCTGTCTGTTTTCTGTTTTCAGACAGTACCATGAACATATAAGATGAGAACTGTTGCAAGAATGACTTTCTAACACTTATTTCATGTTCTTGTGTGTCAGAAAAATGCTTTCTTTGCAAAACTCTTATTCCTATCAGTTTTCTGTTTTCAGACAGTGGCCTGATCAGAAAGGATGAGAACTGTTGCAAAAATGACTTTAACACTTATTTCATGTTCCTAGGATGGCTTGTGACTCAGAAAAAAGCATTCTTTGCAAAACTTATATTCCTGTCTGTTTTCTGTTTTCAGACAGTACCATGAACATATAAGATGAGAACTGTTGCAAGAATGACTTTCTAACACTTATTTCATGTTCTTAGGATGTCTTGTGTGTCAGAAAAATGCTTTCTTTTCAAAACTCATATTCCTGTTTGTTTTCTGTTTTCAGACTTTGACTGGATCAGAAATAATTAGAACTGTTGCAAAAATGATTTTAACACTTATTTCATGTTCCTAGGATGGCTTGTGACTCAGAAAAAAGCATTCTTTGCAAAACTTATATTCCTGTCAGTTTTTTTGTTTTCAGACATTGCCCTGATCAGATAAGATGAGAACTGTTGCAAGAATGAATTTAACACTTATTTCATGTTCCTAGGATGTCTTGTGTGTCAGAAAAATGCTTTCATTGCAAAACTCATATTACTGTCAGTTTTGTGTTTCCTTAAATCGCACTGCTCAAATAAACTAAGAATTGTTATAAAAAATTATTTTAACACTTTATTTATGTTCCTAGGATGGCTTGAGTTTCAGAATGAAGCTTTCTTTACAAAACTCATATTCCTGTCAGTTTTGTGTTTTCAGACAGTACCCTGAACAGATAAGATGAGAACTGTTGCAAGAATGACTTTCTAACACTTATTTCATGTTCTTAGGATGTCTTGTGTGTCAGAAAAATGCTTTCCTTGCAAAACTCTTATTCCTGTCAGTTTTCTGTTTTCAGACAGTGGCCTGATCAGAAAAGATGAGAACTGTTGCAAAAATTACTTTAACACTTTTTTCATGTTCCTAGGATGTCTTGTGTGTCAGAATAAAGCTTTCTTTGCAAAACTCATGTTCCTGTCAGTTTTCTGTTTTCAGACAGTACCCTGAACAGATAAGATGAGAACTGTTGCAAGAATGACTTTCTAACACTTATTTCATGTTCTTAGGATGTCTTGTGTGTCAGAAAAATGCTTTCTTTGCAAAACTCTTATTCCTGTCAGTTTTCTGTTTTCAGACAGTGGCATGAACAGATAAGATTAGAACTGTTGCAAGAATGACTTTCTAACACTTATTTCATTTTCCTAGGATGGCTTGGGTGTCAGAATGAAGCTTTGTTTGCAAAACTCATATTCCTGTCAGTTTTGTGTTTTCAGATATTGGCCTGATTAGAAAATATGAGAACTGTTGCAAAAATGATTTTAGCACTTTACTTAAATTCCTAGGGTGGCTTGGGGGTCAGAATTAAGCTTTTTTTGCAAAACTCATATTCCTGTCAGTTTTGTAAGTTCAGACAGTGCCCTGAACAGATAAGGTGAGAACTGTTGCAAGAAAGACTTTCTAACACTTATTTCATGTTCTTAGGATGTCTTGTGTGTCAGAAAAATGCTTTCTTTGCAAAACTCATATTCCTGTTTGTTTTCTGCTTTCAGACTTTGACCTGATCAGAAATACTGAGAACTGTTGCAAAAATGATTTTAACACTTATTTCATGTTCCTAGGATGGCTTGTGACTCAGAAAAAAGCATTCTTTGCAAAACTTATATTCCTGTCAGTTTTTTCTGTTTTCAGACAGTGCCCTGATCAGATAAGATGAGAACTGTTGCAAGAATGACTTTCTAACACTTATTTCATGTT
>JAOTQM010000735.1:0-62497 GCA_026939265.1 Oreonectes daqikongensis
GAGAGTTGAGGGAGGTCGACAAAATAACACTCACAGAACAATGAGAGAGAGAGAGAGAGAGAGAGAGAGAGAGAGAGATTTATATATATGTTTATATTTAATTTTCCTGTGCTTTGGCAATGTAAGATTTATTTTATCATGCCAATAAAGCTTCTTTGAATCTTGAATCTTGAATCAGAGAGAGAGAGAGAGAGAGAGAGAGAGAGAGAGAGAGAGAGAGAGAGAGAGGAGAGAGAGAGAGAGAGAGAGAGAGCGAGGACGGGAGTTGAGCTGGAAAAGGCAGGTACAGTCACATCCTGTTGCCTTTGTGTGATAAAGCTGTGTGTGTGTGTGTGTGTGTGTGTGTGTGTGTGTGTGTGTGTGTGTTCAAGTTACTGCATGCCTTTGTGTGTTTGTACGCACAACTGCCTGTGTGTGTGTGTGTGTCATAGAGTTTACTGCACTTTGTCAATCATTACGTGTTGATCCTGTACTCTAAACTGTTCTGTAACTCAGCAGAGAGAGAGAGAGAGAGAGAGAGAGAGAGAGAGAGAGAGAGAGAGAGAGAGAGAGAAGGCGTGGTCTTGTGTAGAGAGCGATCTTTACTTCTCTCTGTCTCTCTCTCTTCAGCTGAAGGAGGTCAGTGGTCTGATCTTCAGGTATGTTTGTCTCAGTTATTTCTCTACAGCAGAACAGAACCAAAAGAAAGATTCATACAGATATGAACTTGTGTGTGTGTGTGTGTGTGTGTGTGTGTGTGTGAACGGGATTCAAACGTGTTTAACTAGTCGAAGCTCTTGTGGTTATTAGTCTTTTCTCTTCAGCACAGGTGAGCGTCTGCAGTGACACGTGTGTTAAACATTTATCAAATCTCCAGACGACCTTATTTGTGTTTATTCACTTTGAGTTAAAGTGTGATGTGATGACATCATCGCTGGAGTTTTAAAATGATTTTAAATCAGGTTCACATTCACTGTTGTGAAATCAGTTTGAAAGGTTGTCATTCACACACTTTTATCTGCAGACTTCAGACACACCTTGTCAGATCTGTAGGTATGAGCGTGTTGTGTTGTGTTGTGTTGTGCACTTTGGTATTCATTGTAGTTCTGAACTGTAGTTTTGCTGTTGTTCTTATAGTTAACATTCACTTTTGAGTGTCTCTGAGTGAGAAACTCTGACTTATTGTACAACTAGAATTACCAGAAATGATGACGTTTGTTTTCAACAGAACAATCCTCCGTCTGCCATTGGTCAGCCAAACAGATAATCCCGCCTCAAAATGTCATAATGAATGATTGTAGGCGTTTACTATCATTGAAACACATTGATCCGAAGATCGTTTGTGTGTTTCAGAATTATGGCGTCCGCGGTGCCTCAGAAACGGATGGTGTCGTCTGTTTTCATCAATCTGGCGTCTCCATTCAGGGCGACCGTCACCCCGACGTCTCCCGTCCACAGCAGTCCGGCCAGAGACCCGCAGCCGGCCGCCGCACCGCTGCGCTCAACATCTTCATCTGTTGAGATCAACAGCCCGTCTGCCCCCGTGAGCCCGTTATATGCCCGCTTCAGACCTCCCGCCACCCTAACCCAGGACACAGACACACGACACAAACCCAGTGCGGATGGTAATAAAACACAAGCGACATGTGTCTTTATTGTGAAGATGATGTCATCAATGATTCTTGTAATGTGTTGTTAGCAGTTGTTTGGAGTGACCCGTCCTCCTCTCCTCCCCAGCAACCAGATGCCCCTGCACAGGTGAGGTCTCCTGCTCATCTGACATCATGACGGTTCGTCTATATACAGATAAAGACTCAAAACCCTGAGGTCACCAAACCTGTAGTTGATTGACAGGCAGGCTTGTGCCTCTGAGCTTTCTGATTGGCTAACACACACTCATGACGCTGTTCTTGTGTTTGATGTGCTGTCACAGCGACACGTGTGTTTCATACCTACACTCTGTGTGTGTGTGTGTGTGTGTGTGTGTGTGTGTGTGTAGCTTGACACACGCAAACATTTCTTTTGAGATATTTGAAGTGTTTTGTGTTGTTTGTATTGACAGGTGTGTGCAGTCTCTCAACTGAAGAATCCTCCATCATCATCATCATCATCAGGATCTCAGGACAGCGGTGAGGTCTCGGTCCACATGAGGATTCTGTGTCTTGTTTCTTGTTTCAATCCTTATTGTGAGTGTTTTGTGTGTTTCAGATGTGTGTGGATTCTGTCGTAAGCCGGTGTTGTCGTCTGAACCCGCCATCGACGCTCTGAATCGCAGTTATCACGCCGCATGCTTTCAGTGTCGGCAGTGTCACGCACCTCTCGCTGCTAAACTCTATTACAATAAATCTGGTATTCCGCTGTGTGAGGACTGTTATCAGGTACCAGACCACCTGACGTCACCTGTCTTGTATTTCTATACACTTGACTGTTTACACTACAGCAAACATTTGTCATGTCAATACTATCTGAATGAATATCAAACAAACTCACACGCAGGTAAATGTTGTTGCTCTTTTATTGCTCAGGAGGTTTGATGTTCTCAGTTGGGTCTCATTTAAGTATCAAAAAGTGTAATAGTTGAGACACATGAAGAGTCTGGAGGTATAAATGAATGTAGATTGTAGAGGTGAAATAATCTGGATTAGATGAGAAACGTTCGCGTTCATATTGACTTTTGATTGCAGACGAGACAAATCTGAGCTCAGTTTCTGACTCACTGATGTCTAGGAGAAATAACTGAGATATTAAAGAGATCTCATCTGTGGTTTTTCTTTCCTATGGGGACGTCTATTGTAAAGTCATTTCCTGCAGGAAGATGTCATCACAGGAAGTGAAAGGGATTTTACGAGACAAACAGGATGTGAAATGAAAATGATTTCCTGTGTGTGTCTTCAACTGTGTGTGTTTGACAGGCCAGTCTGGAACCGTGCTGGGCATGCGGTGATGTTATTAAAGATCATGTGATTCGAGCTCTGGAACGAGCCTATCACCCGCCCTGTTTTGTGTGCACGACGTGCAGACAGCCAATCGGAGAGCAGCGATTTGCACAGGGTGAAGTTGGGGAGGTTTACTGCCTGCAAGATTATTACAGGTTATTATAAACTCCAGCAGCTCTACTGTCATTATAACACAATTTCATGAAACTGTAGTGAGGTTTGTGAATGAGTGTTAAATACACACAGGTGTGCGTGTATGAATGTGATCACAGATGTTTGTTTTGTCTGTAGGAAATATTCACCGCAGTGCAGCGCATGCGGACATCTGATAATCCCTCGTGAAGATGGAACGGACAGTTACACCGTTGAGTGTTTGGGTCACTCGTACCATGAGGACTGTTACCGCTGTCAGGTATCACTGTAGAGCCGTTACTCTCAAGTGTGCACTGCAGGCCGGTATTGTTTAAAATGCCCCGTTCACACCGTCAGCGACAAAGCCACGCACTGTCATTCATTTCAATGGTAGCCGGCGACACGAGTGCCAGTGACTGTTGGCAACAGGAAGTGGGCGTGTCAAAGTTTATGCAAATAAGAGTAAAGTCTCTGCAGGCATTGTTAATAACTATTACTAGAGAAACCAAATCTAGGAAGGCCTTCTAAAGACCTCGTAGCAAAAGACTAGCGACACCTAGCGACAGAGTCGCTTTACTTGAGCGCTTTAAATCCACAGCAGAACCTTCAGAGTTTCCGAAAGATTCGCTCAGGATCTCGTGAAGTACCTTGACAGTGAACACACTTCATGAATGGCTTGGAATGATGCTTTGGTTCAGTTTTTCATCTCTCTCTCTCTCTCTCTCTCTCTCTCTCTCTCTCTCTTTTAGGAGTGTAAAGTTCTTCTGTCTCCGGAGCCTGATGAGAAAGGCTGTTATCCTCTGGAGGGTCAGATTCTCTGTAAACGCTGTCATTTCACCCTCATCCACAACTCGCAGCATTAAAATACTGACATTGAATGACCACTATAGACATTGGGACTCATTCTAAATACTTGTTGACTTTTCTAATTGTTTAACATAATCCACTGTACGTATCAATGTATTCAACATATCAACTGTAATCTGATGTTTTTGCACTTCCTATAACACGAACAAAATATGCCAAAGATATTTATTCACTGGCTCAAAATCCCATTGCTGTTCAAAATAAACTAATATATGTGCACGGATCGCATTTTTGTCACTGTTATATTTTCACATAAGACATCAGGTTTGATTTATTTTCACTTATAGTTTATGAGATCGTGAGATTTGCGCGGATGTCGCATAATAACGGGGGCGCGCAGGTTTGCATTGCTCGTCACCGGCGGTTTCTTTGCGTGCGCGCGCTTCCGACCGAGCACGCGCGCAGCGGCGAGATCTTTTCCTCACACGAGCTCGCGGTGGATTTTCCCCTCACGGTCAGAGATTAAACGACGTGAAAGCGCATATGTGCATGAACGGGACACGGACGACGCAGGATGGTTCGGGAAACCAGACACCTCTGGGTGGGAAATTTACCCGAACATGTTCGCGAGGAGAAGATCGTGGAGCATTTTAAACGGTAAGTTACACAAGAAGCGAAACCGCGCGCGCTGTGACGCGGGCCTCGGCTCGCGCGCGCGCTCTCTCTCTCTCTCACACACACACAGCCTCAAAAGAAAATTGTCCACAAAAGACGGTTAGAACGAAATAAAAGTCTATAATTAAAGCCAAGCGCGATTAAGTGCGTTTAAAGACGACGCCGTGGAGTGAAACGATCTCGAATGAACCGTCAGCGTAAGAACGCGATTAAGTGAAACAGTTAGCTGACTGGCTCGCGTGAGACTAGTTTACGTTGTGCTGTTAAATTTGTAAAGTCTGAAGTAATTCCCACAGAAACCGATCGTTTCGTGTTCACCGCCCGTTTGCGCGACACGCAGACTCATGTAAAGCGCTGTGTTGTCTGTGAAAACTGCGAATGCGTCGCGTTGCGTGCGCGGTTAGCTCGCGGCTAACGGACGGGCTGAGCCGGTTCATCAACAAGAGCCATTTAAAGCTGCAGAAACACTCACAAATAGCAACAGGATGAACGTAAAGACCACTCGAGTCACTTTATTCGGTGTGAACGTTGACTCGACTCACTGGGATTGTTGGGTCCACACACAGGAAAACGAACTGAATAAATGTCACGACAAAGCGCGTTCAGATCATGAACACACAGACTGTAACGTTACAGAAAATGATGAATGTATACAAAGTCCAGAACAGAAATGATCTTAACGTAATAAACACTAATTCTTTAATCTAAACTTAACAACTGGTTATAGTTGAGGGTGACCCGTGTGTAAGCGCAGAGCTGTTTCCACAAGTTTCTCAAAAGTGTCTTGATTGATAAATGCATACTTATAATCTTCTTAATCTGTTGCATTATATATCATTGTGATGAATACATAACTTCATACTGTTCATAATACCAGAAAGTAGAATAGTAGCTAGTGTTTTACACAATTTTACTTGTTAAAAGCCTACAGGACGTATTGAAACCAACACGACGCATTTGTGAATCTGCCGAGCTGTCACACAAACTCAAAACGTGACCTTCATATTAATTGCTCTTGTTCTGTGTTCATTTACGCACCTAAAAAGAAGTGTAACACTGCATTATTTCTTTTAAATTTTCAGGTATGGCCGGGTGGAGAGCGTCAAGGTTTTGCGGAAGCGCGGTTCGGAGGGTGGCGTCGCAGCATTCGTGGATTTTGTGGATATCAAAAGTGCTCAGAAGGCCCATAATGCAGTCAACAAAATGGGGGACAGGGACCTTCGCACCGATTACAATGAACCGGGTTCAGTGCCCAGCGCCGTGCGGGGTCTGGAAGACAGCACCCCGTCTAGCAGCCACGGACGGGAGGTTGCAGGGTTCTCGAGGGGCTCTGTGGGGCCGGTGTACGGGCCCCCGGTGTCTCTCCACACCAGAGAGGGGCGCTATGAACGCAGACTAGACGGGTAAGTGGACACAGGGGCCCTCTGCACTACAGAGGGACGATGTGTCAGAGTTTGCCACTGTCAAACAGGGGTTGAGGTTGGGTTAAACACATGAGAATGAACCGGTGCCATTACAGATCGCTAAAACCAAATTCATTCTCTGAGGCCTGACTCCGCGAAACGGATTTATTAATCTGTCGTGTAAGAATGAGTGGATTAGATTGGTGTGTTCAAAATGTGGGATTACTGTGTGAGCCATAGCCCTCTTCTGAGTTGGATATTACCCCTGTGGAAAATATCCGGGTATTACAGTTTGGATATTACGATCACGGAGACGTAACGGGTGAGTTTTGGATATTAGGCGTTGCCCAAAGTTGCGGATATTACACTTGGATCGCTCCCATTTGGAAGTATGTGCCCAAAATGGATTAAACGCAAGATTTTTAACAGGAAAGTTGTCACGTTCACGTGTAACCAAACTTTTTTTTGCTTTTTTTATTTGCCTTGCACGATTTTCCCATCACCCATTCGGTCATTGTTCTAACTGTCTGTCATGGTCAGCCGTGGATGTGTATTGCTCCGCTGGATTTAAGACTCAAGACTCGTAAAGATTGCTGGATTTAGGACGGGATTAAGGTGAGGTTGCTGTTTCAGGGTCCATGTGGAGTTAAGTGTTTGTCAGGGCTTCATCATTTTCATCTGTTTCACTGCCCATCACACTTAGAGAGGGACATATACATGAATCTTCATGGATTTTTATCTAAACCTTTGAAGACCAGAAGACATCTCTGTCTGGACAGAGGAAGATTCCCACGGCCTTAATGCTGGATCTAATCACGTGTTTGGATGTATAGGTGTAGATCAAACTCAAGCCTTTCATTGGATTACATGATCTCCCGTGGATGTACACACCAACACACCTGTTTTACCGGGGTTCAGATGGACATTAGAAGTCACAATATCTACAAGATGACAGGAGAGGCATTTCCTGAAGTATGACTACGGAGGAACTAATATGTGGAATACAGACTGGAATAAAACACTGATTTTTTTGTGTGTTCATTATTACCCTAAAAAAACGGCGTTTGGATTATTCCTCCCTTTACCAGTGGTGGAAAAGAACATTTTTGTTGACTGTCCATTCAGAGTAATGTACCTGAAGGGTTTCTGTCAGGAGTAAAGTGTTTTTTTCCAAACCGTTCTCCAGTGTCTTTAGCACGTTATGTCTTGATCAAAGCAACTTTCTGGATTTGAAGATTTTTTTTGCATGGTGGAATTGGGACCTTATCCTCCGTTTTTTTCCCAGCACCGCTTTGCGGCGAAACAGTTTTTGGCTCACACAAAATTCCTCCTATATTGTATTTGGAATATGTAGGGTCAGTTACTGCTCTCAAAAGGTTGGTATTGCCCTGCCTAATGCATCTTTGTGCTTTCTCTATCTAACCTTAGACATGCTTTACCCTGTTACTTCATCCCTGTTATTTACTAACTCTAGAGCCTGTAGACCAAAGACATCCTTTAGTTTCTAGCTTGTTTTGTTGTTAACCCCTCTGTACATCTGTCTGAAGAGTTTCTTCTTCTGCTTCTGATATTGTTTTCCTCAGTGTGTCTGCTCTTTCATTTTCATCTCCCTCCTGGAGTCACAAGAGAGCGAGCATGGTTCATCAGATTATTCATGAATAAATTAATCAAAACCGTAAAATTGCTTAGTAGTAATTGCATGATTCATCAAGAAGCAAGAGCGTTTTCTCACAGCTCACATTCAGCATAAAACCCCCCACAGTAAATCCGTCCTCAAGAAATATTTTAGCTTGTCCTCAGTGTCGAATTATGGCATCCCCAAACTGGCTCAGTAGATTTTTAAGTGTTTGAAGATTTGTTTAGAAATGTTTTTTTTATGGGAGGCATGATGGTTTACATACATGAGTCAAATGTATTCAGTTTGATTCTAAGTCTCTCTCTCCCTCTTTCTCTCACACACACTCTCTCTCACAGCAGCTCTGATAGTCGGGAGCGCACATACGAACACAGTCCTTATGGGCATCATGAACGTGGCGGCAGTTTCGACAGGCCGCGACATTACAACACAGACTATTATCGGGACCGTTCTATGTTTGCCTCTGGAGTCAGTTCTAGCCCGGCGGCTAGTTCTATTAGCGGTGGCTTTGACACCCCGGAGTCTCACTTTGAGTCACGAATTCGTGACTCGTTTACGCTTTCCAGCTCTGCTCGCCGTGACCCTTACCGTGATGACCGGGGTCGCCGCGCGGATCGGACTTACCATCACCGTCGGAGTCGATCCTCACACTCTTCCCAGTCTCGACACCCGTCGCCCCAGAGGAGCTCAGGGCAGACCTCTAAAGCACCTCCCTCACCTAAAAGAACCCCCGTTTCACCTGGTCATGGCCCGCGGTCACGTTCACATAGTCCGTCTTCAAGCTCTGATTCTGTCAGCAGCACCAGCAGCACTGGAAGTGGAAGGTAAGGAACCTGTTTAGCTGTTTATTTCCAATGAGATTTGCTCTCTTTGAGACACTGACTGTAATCAGTAGTCATCACATTTAAAAATTTAGTTTCTGTCAGCCATGTAAGGGATAATCCACGACTAGACGGGTGATTCTCACGAATCCGCTGAAACATCATGGCAGTAAAGATTTGAAATATAAAACTACAGTTTGATGACACAAAAATGATCATAATAAAGATAATTGTGTTCTCTACCTTGGTCAAAAAATAATTTTGACAAAAAAATAAATTATGTACAGGGCTCCAGACTGCGACCAGTTTTTGAGACAGTGCGAGCATTTTTTACAAGTACTCGCGCATTTGCGTCCTGCCAATTTGAGGTTTCTTCTATTTATTATAACGTTACTTGAAAAGTCGAGTAGATCGCGAGCTCACCAGTAGGCCTATATGTGTGAGAAGGGGAGAGTCTGGAGCTGTGTGCCGTGCGCGGCTGGGTGACAGTAGACTTGTTCGACTTGATGCGGTGCCGCAAGAACCGACAGGCGTATGATATCACATTACCGCAAGAGTAAGTCAAAAGCGTATGGAGCAGTCGGCTCTCAACTCACTCTCGCGGTAATGTGATGTCATCCACCTGTTGGTGCTTGCGGCGCCACATCAAGTCGAACCAGCCTTGTTTCTTGCTGTCGTCGCTATTTGCTGTGACAGATTTTTTTATTTTAACACTAGCATTGCCTCTTTTTAAATGAACATAACCAAACCACTGTCAACTGCAGTTAAATGCATAAACAGGGTATTTTAACACATTTACATTTCTGTACAAATGTAAACTCATTTACAAAATTGTATTATGTCATATCCCTCTGAAATGAAAATAAAACTGCACATTGTAATTTCTGTGAGTTATTTATCATCAAAGTATTTTGTCAGTAATACGTGGGGGAGGGGGAAATGTGAATAATTACATTGCAGGCTGATTAAAGGAGCGTCCCTAAATTTTCTGCTTGCGCTCCTAAAAATGTCTGTCGGGCTACAGTGCTCCTAGTTAAAGTTAGTCTGGAGCCCTGATGTATTTGATTGCTTTTTCTGCTGGAACTCTCATAACCGTAACGCGTCCTGATTTGTCTAAGTGCATTATATGTTGTAATTTAAACAGAGTAAAATTAAAATATTCTGAAAAAAAACAATTGGATGTCCTACTAGACATTCTTAAATTACAAAAAATGACCAAAAAAAATCATGTAAAGAATATTCATGTATAATAAAAATGAAGAAATAGTGGAGGAAAGACGTGTCCATGACTGATATTCTCATCCTCCGTAACGTTTTTTAAAGACTGTTTAAACACACGCAAACATATTTACATTAAGTTTGATTTTATGTAAAGAAACACATCTATTAGTACTTTTTAAATAGCTAACAAGTTAACAAATTACTTTATATTTTTCCAGTTAAAAACGTAATATTCTCTTGTCACGCTGTGTTCACAACGTTTCCCCTTGTCATTACCGATACAGGTTGTTTTCCACATTTAAAGAAATTCTACATATATAATATTCTATTCAAATATAATTCATTAATGTCATATGTATGATTAATAAAAATTTGCTTAGGCATCATGGCTTTGCTTGTTTTTAGCAAAACATGCTATGAGATTGACAGTTTTAAATGGGTACGGTAATGAGAATTTTTAAAGCCTTTTTTTGTAAATATTTTTTTTAATTGTGTTAAAATGTCAGTAAAAGTTTAGAAATTAATGCCTTTTAACATATCATAACTTGTTTTAAATTAATATAAAGGAAATTTGTTAATACAAGTGTTTTTAAGAAAATCACGTTTGACATATTGAAAGCAAGATTTCGTGAGAGTCACCCAGCCTTGCATTAAAGGATTTTAATGCACGACGTGGAGGCCTAGAACCGCCCAACGTGAAGCGGAGTGCATTAAAATTCTTTAATGCTCAGCTAGCTGTGGATTATCCCGCTTATATCATGGTCATTTGCCAGGTTAAAGCTGTTATTGAGGTTTACAGAGTTATTTTTGATCAGACAGATGAAAGTTTTTCAGATGAGTTTTGTCAGTTAATTTCAAATGATTATGCACACCTTCCAGCCAATCAGAATCGAGTACTCTAACAGACCATGGTATAATTGCTCATGATAGTCAGGTTCTGGCGTAAGAGTGACCTTTGACTTTTCGCACATGTATTGGTGAAGCTCACAAAAAGCTATCCAAGTCAACAACAAAAGCAATTCTCCTCGATATGACACAAAAAACAGAGGTTGTGTGATTTTCTCAAGTGCTTTATATAATTATACTATGAACAGGGTCAAAGGTCATACATGCATCAGAACTCACCTCTCTCATAAATGCTGCCACACTGGAGAAAGTGACCAATAACAGGGTTTCACATAAAATTGATCAGTTCATTGAATGGCAGTTCATCATATGTTAGCAGTGTGTGGCTAAACGGCTGTAGATTGTGTTTCATGAAGTTTGTCTGTTCTCTGGCAGCAGTGATTCAAACAGCAGCTCCAGTGAAGGGTCTCGAGCACGCTCCGTGCAGTCTGCAGCGACTCATGCACCTCCGGCTCCTTCAGCACTCACTTTAGACTTGGATGAGCCACGGAGAAGCTTTGGTATCAGAGTCCAGAACCTTCCCACACGATCCACAGGTGAGCTTGCGGTCTGCTTTAATCGCCCTGTGCACATCACATGATGGTGTTACATTAACATCACGTGCTAAATTCTGCTCACAGTTTACTTTAATGTTCTAGAGCAGAGCATCCCATCCCAAACTTCACAGGGGTAAGGCCCCCAAAAACATAGCAAAATCTTTTGTTTTTTATTTGTGCAATAAGGAGGGAAAATTGAAGAACAATTAGAATATTTTTATTATTTTAATATGTTATAGCATAGCCATGGCCCCCTGCAATACTCCTACAGCCCACCGGGGGGCCACAGCCCACAATTTGTGTAGCTCTGTTCTAGAGAGAGAAATAGCACTGGTGCATCTTTCAGTGTTGTGCAAGTGTTTAAAAAAGTGTTTCGTTTCTCTCAGATACAAGCTTGAAAGACGGGCTTTTCCACGAGTTTAAAAAATATGGAAAAGTGACATCAGTGCAGATTCATGGCGCATCAGAGGAGCGCTACGGCTTAGTGTTCTTCAGACAGCAGGAGGACCAGGAGAAAGCTCTCAACGTGTCTAAAGGAAAACTTTTCTTTGGGATGCTGATTGAGGTCACCGTCTGGAATGGTCCTGGTGAGTGTTTTTTTCTCGTCATATGAAGTTTGCTGTGTTGCGTTGATGCTACATCCTGATAACTTTACCTCCGACAGAAACAGAAAGTGAAAATGAGTTTCGGCCCCTGGATGGACGCATCGATGAATTTCATCCAAAGGCCACCCGTACGTTGTTCATAGGAAATCTAGAGAAAACTACAAATTATCAGCAATTACTTGATGTTTTCCAGCGTTTTGGAGAGATAGTGGTAAGATCATCAACACCTTCATCTGTGCTATTAAAGCAGTCTTTAAAGTAATTTTTAACATTTGTGACCCTGCCTCATTTTTCTACAGAAAATCATTCTACGCAGTGTAAAGAGCATGTGCATTCTCAAAATACAAACATACTTAATATTTTTAATATTGACAGGGTAATGACATGAGAAAGATTAAAATCATAGTGAAATTAAATGATTAGACCTTTGCCAAGTTTTAACACACAGTCACAAATGTTCACAAATCAGTAGTTAGGATTCCACTGAGATGTTATAATGTATTTCCTGTTGGTTTCAGGACATTGATATCAAGAGGGTTAATGGTGTTCCCCAGTATGCATTTGTTCAGTATGCTGATATTGCAAGTGTTTGTAAAACCATCAAGAAAATGGATGGAGAATATCTCGGAACGAACAGACTGAAGGTATATACATATGTAGTTCAATTAACAGAGAGTTGCATTAGCAGCACATCTTACACTTTATTGCACTGTATTGTCAGGGTTTGCATTTCAGGTTGCAACATGGTTATATATACCTGTGAATATTTGTATATATGTTCATTTCAAAATGTAGTCTCAAAATACCACCTGTGATATTTATCAAAATGTTTTGTCTGTTTTTTGTCTACATGTTCGTACTGCCAGTGTCATATTTTATTTATTTTGACTGTAAGGTGTCTAATGATTATTGTGAATTAATTACAGCTTGGGTTCGGGAAGAGTATGCCAACAGCGTGCGTGTGGTTGGATGGATTGACCTCTAATATTACAGAACAGTACCTAACACGACACTTCTGTCGTTATGGACCTGTTGTCAAGGTAGAGATCAAGTCATAGTCATTGATTTTTACTTGATCAATTTGGAAGGAAATTCAGTATTTGTGAGAATATTATTTTTTGTTTTTTTTCTGCTGTTTAGAGTTAAAGCCTGTACACACCGGGACGATAATCGCCGGTGTTTTCGCCAGCGTTTAATGCCTTGCGACTAAACAAAGGGCACCAATGTGAGCGTGTACACCAACGTGAAACATGGCAGACGTAAAAGCGTCATTTTTTATAAACGCCTCGGGTTCGTTTTTTTGGTTTGATGCGCCGCGTTAAAAACTGCCTGACAATGAAATTGTCGCTTTTGATCACGTGCCTGGAGTTGCTGAAGTTACAGAAAACACAACTTGGTGGCGCTCAAGCACAAAACGGTCTTGCAAGCACACGTCGAAGAAGATGAATCCAGGCAAAATTAATGTGGAGCTGCTGGAGTTTGATAAATCCATATTTTGTTTGCCAGTTAACAAAAATTGACTGAATGGTTTGACAAGCTCGTAAATACTGGCTTTCTTCTAATTGAAAAGCGAGTGTCCAAAGCATAAATTGCACAGCGCCACTTTCTGTTTTCCATTAAGCATCACCAGTAAAAATCGCTTGGACGTCTCGGAAAAACGCTGACTAAAAGCGTGTGCGATTTTCGTCCCGGTGTGTACAGGCCTTTAGGCTAACTATATTTCTCCTTTCACAGGTTGTGTTTGATAGGTTTAAAGGAATGGCTCTTATTCTGTACAACAACACAGATTTTGCTCAAGTGGCTGTCAGGGAAACCAAAGGATGGAAGATTGGAGGGAATAAAATTAAGGTACTTTAAAAAAGATTTACAGATATAGCAATTTGTATTTTTTTATCTGATAAATATAACATTCTGTCCAGGTGGATTTTGCCAGTCAGGAGAGTCAGATGGCTTTCTATCGTTCTATGCAGGCATCGGGACAGGACATCCGTGACTTCTATGATATTTCATCAGATAGGAGGTCAGTTCCTAATTTAGTGCAGACTGAGTTGAGAGAAAAGTAGTAATTCTGTATATAAATTGGTCACCGACGAATCAAAATTAGGTCATTATTCACTTGTTTGTAAAACTGCTTTGCAACAATGCAAACTTGTGAAAAGCACTATATAAATAAAATTGAGTTGACATCCAAATAGTGCTGAGGTTCCCCAGGACCAGAATTGGCAGCCACAGTTCTAATACAAATTTTTCCCCTTTTTTGGCAGAGATGAACGGAGAACTTCATATCATGAGTTCACAGCAGAAAGGGCATATTATGAGAATGTGCGGACCCCTGGTATTTATGCTGAAGATCCTCGTCGAGACTACTCTGGACGCAGCCGTGATCGCTATGCAGAGTTAGACCATTACCAAGGGGAACATTATGATCCCCGGTACCATGAGGACCCACGTGAATACAGAGATTATCGGGACCCTTTTGAGGACATCAGAAAGTACAGCTACATCCAGCGGGAACGGGAACGGGAGAGGGAACGTTTTGAGGCAGATCGTGGCAGATGGAGCCCATCCCATCAGCGCCGCACCATAAGTCCCTCTGCATCACCCTCACCATCTGATCGTGTGTCTCGGGAAGCTGAAAGACGAGTGTACAGGCACTCTTCTGAGAGATCTGGGAGCTGCAGCTCTTTATCTCCACCACCACCTCAGTTTGACAAGTCAGAAAAGTCACCAGTAGATTACAAAGGGGAAGCGCCTGAGCGTGAACTGGAGCAGACTGAGGCAGAGTGTGTGAGTGGGACTGACAACAAGAAGCGTGGCAGACGCAAGGAAAAGGCTGACAGGGAGAAAGGAGAGAAGGCCAAACAAAGGAGAGGTAAAGTGCAATCGCCCAGCGCATCTCATTCAGAAGCAGATAGAGAGGCTTGTCCAGATTTAAGTGGGAAAGTAAAAGTTTCAGACGTGGAAAGCCAAGACAGACAAAAGCATAAAGGAGACAACGAGCCCTCCCCTGCTGACACCGTGAACCGCCTTGAATCGCAGAAGGGAGATCGACTTGATCAAGGGAAAAGTGAGTCATTGGATCGCGATGGCAAAGGAAAAACTAAGAAACACTTCAAAGCTGAATCTGGCAGCGATGGCAAAGATTTCCTTTTCGATTCTAACAGACTTGAAGCAAGAAAGAGACGCTTTGGTGATCCCAGTGGGAAAGCTGTAAGGCAGAAGAAAGGACGCATGGATGAAGATCCAGACTTTGGCCCAAACGCAGGGTTTGCAAAAGAGACTGATGTTGATGTAAAAATGGAAAAAGATGCTCCAAAAAGAGAACACTCCAAACCCAAGATGACATCTCATTATAGTCACGGGGAAGAGCTCGAGAGCAGTATGAGAGGAATATCTCAGGGCCCATTGGTACGACCAGAATCATCCGAGGTGGATACTGCAGACTCCAAATCTCACCCTGCACAAAGACGGCTTTCAACTGACGTAACCTCAGAAAAGGATCATAAAGTAAGGGATGAGTATCTAGATAATATTGACCTGTCTCAGAGTTATCGCAAACAGATGGAGCAGAATAGAAGGCTACGGCAACAGCTGCAGGAGTCTGATAAACTGGGAAAACCAGAAACTCTTCAGGGTTTAGATGCAGAAGACCTTGAACATCGTAGCCTGGTGCATGAAGTAGGCAAACCACCGCAAGATGTCACTGATAATTCTCCACCGATTAAGTGCAAGAAGCAAGAGTCATTTGAAATAGACATCAGTGCTAAAAGAGAACGGATTTACCGAACATTTAGGCAAAAGAGCGAAGAGAATGAATGGAATAACACAAACTCGCCACGATTTCAGCATGCCCCTCAACAAAGAGAAGAAGAATACACAGACACTCATAGTCAACTGACTGCTAAAGAGATGAAAGAACCACCTAGACCTGATGATAACGTTCAGCCAGATCCAGAGCTTGCAGATAAACAGATGCATGCATCACAAATGTCAAAGATAAATACATCTCTACAAGGTGAGCAGCAAAGATGCTGGGAGAATCGACTAAAGCAAGACTTGTTGCCAGACTTTTCAGGAAGCTCAGAGAAAAGACATCTCAATCGGAAGTACTTGGATTATGGCCTTTGGCCTGATTTAGAACCTGGAGAAGTGCGTTCAGACTCTGAAGAGGATCGTGAAAATAAACCAAACTCTCCTTCGCCCTCAACCTCTGTGTCCTTCACTGAAAGACATCGTACAGACAGGCTGACAGAGTCCAAGCTAGACAGAGTCTCTCTTGAGAGAAACAAGTTCCGCTCTTTTGCAGATGATCAAACAATCACACCAGATACTAAAGCTCTGTTAGAACGTGCCAAGTCTTTGTCCTCCTCGAGAGAAGATAACTGGTCTTTTCTCGACTACGACTCACATTTTGCCAGTTTCAGGAGCAGAAAGGACACAGAAAAAGTAGAGGCAACACCACGACCGACACCCTCATGGTATTTGAAGAAAAAGAAGATTCGAAGCGAGTCTGATGACAAAATAGATGAGAGAAAAGAAGATCCTAAGCCAGAAGAACAAGAGCGGCGAGAACTCTTTGCATCACGCTTTCTTCACAGTTCGATTTTTGAGCAAGATTCAAGACGCCTCCAGCATCTGGAAAGAAAGCATGAAGAGCCTGAACATGGTGTTGGATATCTGTGCTCTCAGCAAGGCTCAGCTGAAGGGCAGCCAGAGCCAGAACCAGTTGTGCTTTTCCACAGCCGCTTTTTAGAGCTTACCAGGTTGCAGCAACAGAAGACTAAAGAACAATGCCATCAAGTTCCCAAGCAAGACGAAGGCACAGATGAGACAGAGTTAGATAAAATACCAGAGGAAGAACAAGAAGCACAACAACTAAATGCCACTGAAGCTAATATCCATCAAACGGATGTCAAATCAATTAGCCCTGTTTATGCACCACAGACTAGTCCAGTTCAAGCCCATCAAACATCCCTACCTGTTGTAGCACTTAAAGAATCTTTACCAGCAGTAGAAATAGAAAGTGCTGATGTTTCATCCCATGTTTTGCCTGAGCCTACTGTCAAAGAGGAAGCTAAAGAGCCTTCAGCTCAGCCACCCCAGCCTTTGATTGAGCAAAGCATTGAATCGAATTCCTCAGAATGCCAGGAGGCAAAAACTCTAGTTGAAGAGATGAAATTGTCACTGAAGACTAATGAATTTGACTGTGCTCATGAAGAAGTTACAGAACAGCTCTCAAATGATGATGCACAACCAAAAGTCGAGCTGTCGTTGAAATCACCTGAACCACCTAACTCCTCCCCCCTGCATGTATCTGCTGAAGACCCTGATAAGGAACCCGTGCAGTCTGTTGTAGAGGCTGAACCTAACAGTGCAGATGATCAGAAAGATACTGAACATTGTGCAGTGGAAGAAGCTGTTTCAACCCCTCCAAAGTCAAGAACTAAAAAGATTAAAACCTCACCCACCGTACCAGCAACAGCTGCCATTCTGCCTGCTACTCCAGACAAACAAAGCACCCGCAAAAGTGAGCGAATCGACAAAGAAAAGCTGAAACGCTCATCTTCTCCCAGAGGTGAGGCATCCAAGGCAATGGCTGATTCTAAGTTACTTAACAAATCTCCAGTGCACAGCTTGGATCTGGAGCAAGGAGCAGAGCAAACCGCACTGCCAGTAAGGGCAAGGCGTAGGAACGTGCGTTCTGTCTATGCTACACCAATTGAAGATGAATCCGTTTCTCAACCTGTTAAAGATGCAGAATCTCCTCGGGTCGCACGGAAACGTGGTGGAGACAAAGATGTTGGATCAGATGCAGTGGAGAGCCTTGTTGCCCCTACAACTTCAAAACGGGGGCGTCCCCCCAAGAATCGACGGCAAGCAGAGGATGCACCGGTAGGAAAGGTTGAACGGTCCAGATCAACTGAGACCAAGGAATTGGATAGCACAGATGAGGGAGTTTCCAAAATGGGTAAAGGCAAACATTCACCCCACACACAGAAAGCACTAAGTCCAGTGAATGTGTCATTAGCATCTGGATTTATAAAAAAAGGAGACAAAATGGAGAAAATGTCAGAAAGCTCTAAACTCATTACCGAAGAAAGCTCTCTTGTTCTTAAAAATCTCAGAATCCAGCTTGATGTAACTGAGGTAAAGGCAATGCTTCAAACCAGTGAGGATGAACCAGGAAGAAATGATGATGCTGTCGAAAAGAGCTCATCTGAAGTTTCATCCAAAGATCAGTTACAAGAAACTAAATTTGGAAATGATGTGATAAAAGAGGATGTTAATAGTGAAGAGGTGGCTTTGCCTGTTCTATCAAAAACTACTGAGCCACACAGAGCCTTACTGGCTCGAGAGCTGGAGCTGGAGCAAGCTGTTGAGAATATTGCCAAGCTGACAGAAGATTCTTCTGCTCCTCAGTTTAAAACTAGCCTCACAAAGGCACAACGTCCAGTAGGGGAGCTTGCTGAAGAATCAGAACGTGACTTAGAAGAAAAGCCTGCTAATCCATCCAGCGAAACGGAGCTCGCCGCTGCTATTGATTCCATTACATCAGAGGACACATCGTGCAGTTTACCACAAGAACAAATCATTAGCTCTGTTGTAGATTCAAATCCTGACGCCCAGACCAATACAAAAGTTGCTGACGCCTGTGTGAACACAGCTGCTGTTCAGGATGAGACCACTGCAACTACTCCCAAAAAGGGCTGCAAAGGCAGAGCTAAAGCCTCGAAGAGAGCCAAAGGTCAGAAGGCAGCTGGAAGCAAAAAGGAAACCATCAAAGATGCAGTTTTGGATACTGAGAGCACCTCCGTGAAGTCACCTAAAATCATACCTGCAGAACTTCCAACAATAACAGCGAGATCACCAACCAGTACTACTGTTGTCGTTACTTCCTCATCCAAGCCAAGCGTGAGTTTAACAGCTCCTAATACTGACCCTGAGCAGCCTCTTAAAACAGAACCTGATATTCCAAAATCCTCTCTAGCCATCAGCAGAAGCCCATCTTCATCCAGATATCAACCTTATTCATTTGACAGCACATCACCTTCATTATCTCCAACAAGAATCTGTCTCAGCAAAAACTTGTCACCACACCCAAGTAGGCTTTCTGTGTCCCCAACAGACCGTTGCAATCCAGCAAAAGAAGCAGGGGTCCTCTCTCCTCCACTGACCTCCGTAGCCCCTGTGGAGAGCCCAGCATTACCCACAGACACAACTGTTCATGATGCTAACCCAGGTGATGTGCGTAAAATCCAACCCAAACCTAGGGCTGTTCCAGTGTCAGAAATGAGCACAGGGAACATCCATGCCCCTCTTGTGAGAGAAACTGAGATAACACCAGATGTAAAAACCAACAAAAGTGCTGCTCAAGATAACAGGCAACCATCAGTTTCTGCCCAACCTGTAGTGAGACAGCCCGCTTCTATCCCATCTCCAGAGACAAAGCAGATCTTCAGTGAGAAGTCAGTTATTTCAGTTATTGCTTCTACTCCCACCTCTGTAATCAGTCGAGTTTGCAATCCATCCGACTCTGAGGAAAAGCCAAATGCTCCAATAGGAAATCCATTCCTGGACAAACAACCTCCAAAACAGATTTACCAGCCGAGTTTGACAGAAAGCAGCACTTCTCATGGTCCAGCAGTTGGAGAGGAAGGTGGAAATGCGGGTCGTTATATTGTGGAGAGTACATCTCTGAGTACAGGCTCTAGTGCAGGACTTCGAGTTCAGACATCGGAAGGAGTGGTGGTGTTGAGTCATTCTGGCCAGAAAATCGAGGGCCCGCAGCGTATAAGTGCCAAAATCAGTCAGATCCCACCAGCTAGTGCTGTTGATATAGAGTCACAGCAACTGGGATCCATGCCACAGATCAAGCCAGAGCCCTACAGTGCCTCCCAGCCACCGGCTTCCAAATCCCTTCCCTCTGATCATGGCCATTCCATAAAACCTCAACTGAACGTTTCTGTCAAGCAAGAATCTGCTTTGGACAAACTAGAATCCCCTTACACGCCTGTTCAGAGTGGGGTTGTTAAAAGATTGCAACAGACCGCTGGTCCATCACAGGTCATGGCTTACCATCATACTGAATACCCGTTGGTGATGAAGCATCCCAAGAAAGGAGATGAGTCCCTGAGTGTGGATATTGTAAAACCTGCCTGGGTTCCCACTATTAGCCCTGCTATAAGCCCACATCTTTCAGCAGCTGCTGGTAATCACGTCGGGTTCATGCCTGGCACTCCCACAGATCGAGCTCCGTCACTCATTCAGTCTAAACAAGAGCCACGATCTCCACGTAAATCTGGACACCCTCATTCTCCGTTCCCCATTGGGTCTTCATCTCCAAAGGGTGTGTCTATGGTCCTTCCGCCTGGATTACCTTCTTTGCCCCAGTACATTCCCACCGTCCATCACTCTGAGCAGTCCGTCATCATGCCTCCACACAACGCTCACAGCAGCCTCGGCAGAATGTCGCCGCACCGCATCGGCCCGATAGGACACCTTACACAGGTTGAGGTACGTGTGAACACGCCTCCTCTCTCTATGATGAACTATGGTATTCACTCTGAGAGCCTCAGTTCCTCTTGGCCTCCTGGCCAGCAACGTCCCACATCTCCTCAGGCCGTGGGGAACAGGGAGATTGTGCTCAAGGTTAACCCAGCTAATGCAAGGAGCCTTGATGGAGGGGAGGATGAGGCCAGGCTTTTCCATCCAGCTCTCGGGAGATCGCCTGCTGCTCAACTGAAAGCAGAATCCATACCAGCGGAATACCGCGGAGCCCTTCACAGCGGCCTTCCGCTCGATCGATTTAACATTTCTCAAAGAGACATGCGAGTGCTCATGCACCACCAGCAGAGCGATCGTCCGGCTGCAGAATTGCACCAGGGACACATCGCCTCTGAAAACATACCAGCTGCTTCAACTCCCACCAGCTTGGCTGCATCTCTTTCTCCTCGGCCGCATATGTTAACAAAGGGAGTGTCCGAGAAGGAACCAGGAAAAGTGTCCGAACTGAAGAGGGCACCATCACCGTCTGCTAAAGAAGGAATGATGGCCATCCGTGGTGCGATGCCTCCCATAGCCTCTCCTCAGAGAGTCCAGCTGATGGCATCAGGAGGCGGGGCATCTTTTACTGAATATTCTGCTGTGTATTCAAATTTACGGCCTGCCCATCCCCAATTCCCTGACGGTTCTTCACTGGGAATTAGCATCCCACCATCACAAGTGAGTTTCCCTTTAAGTGTGTGTGCGTGTGTGCGTGCGTGTGTGCGCGTGTGTGCGTGCGTGTGAGTGCGCGCGCTTTCAGCTATTCTGTGCGTTTGTACTTAATACATTTGTACTTGTTTTGTTTTTAAAGGCTGTTCAAGAACCAGAGTCAAACCAATCTCAGGCTGAAGCTAGTGGAGTGGAGCCAGGTGGACATCAGCCTGTGAACATGGTACAGCTTCTAAATGTAAGTCTGAAATGTTAACATTTGTCAGTGTCACACGAGCTGAAGTTTGGTTTTATTGGAGAATCACAGAGAACTGCTGAGACCCTTGTTTGTGCTGTACAGAAATACCCCATCGTGTGGCAAGGCCTGCTGGCACTAAAGAATGACACGGCAGCCGTTCAACTGCACTTTCTCTGTGGAAACAAAGCGCTCGGTCTGAGGTCTTTGCCTCTCCCAAAAAGTGGCGGGATTCTGCGGATTGTACAAAGGATGCGACTGGAGGCGCAGCAGTTGGAGGGAGTGACGCGGAGAATGACTGTAACTCGTGCAATTGACGATCTAAAATGACACATGATTGTTTGTTTAAAGCATTGAATGACTGTGTTTTGTTTTGTGTCAGGGTGAAACTGATTTCTGCCTGCTGTTGGCGATGCCTTGTGGTCTCAATCAGGAAGACGTGTTGAACCAGACACAAGCACTCAAATCTGCCTTCATCAATTACCTGCAGGCCAAACTGGCGGCGGGCATCATCAACGTCCCCAATCCCGGCTCCAATCAGGTGTGTGCTTTTTCTGGCTTCATGTGTTTTGTCCTGTGAACAAAATGTAATTGACACTCGTTTCCCTCCGCTTGCAGCCTGCATACGTGTTGCAGATATTTCCGCCGTGCGAGTTTTCCGAGAGTCATCTTTCACGGCTCGCGCCTGATCTTCTCAGCCAGATCTCCAGCATCTCTCCACACCTCATGATTGTAGTCACATCTGTGTGATTCACCTTGACAGACACAAGGACCACAGGCACAGATCTGTGATCTTAATCTCTTCTTGTGTCTCTGAACCGCTGATGGGTTTGTCTGTCTACGACTTCATCATGTTTCTGCAGTGTTTGTATTTATTGAAAAATTTCATTTTTGTTCACGGAAACACTTTGGAAGGAAGAAATCAGGATTGACATTTTCTTCATTTGGTGATTTGAGTCTATTTTTTGAAGAACGAATCAGAAGTTGTTATTACAGACTCGTGTGTGTGTGTGTGTGTGTGTTTTTTTTAATTCGTCATGTGGTCGCTGAACATTGGAGATGTCTCCGATCACCCACGTGCTCCATGTACCCGCCATCAAACACATGCAGGATTATGGAGTTTCTGGATTGCCGGACTGTAAATATTTTAAATATTTAAAACCTTGGCAGGATGACCCCAGCCCAAAAGAGTCGCCCTTTACTTTCAGCTGTGGATCTAACAGTATCTCGGGATGAGAAAGACAATTGAAATGAGACGTACAAAATCAAAACTGCATTTGTGATGTAAATACTTGAGACTTCAGGGGCTGGAAACTCTTTGGTGGGTTTGTCGTGGGCACTTCAAATTTTCTTACTCAAATAAAAAAAGATCCATAACACTTTCTTGTGCTTGCTTTTGTGTTTATTCATCAATTACAGAATACACGGTCAAGGGAAAGATTTTAGAAACTCAACTGGTGCTTAGATCAGCATAAGTATATTGTAATAATGTCGTCGTTGAGCACAGGAAGAACCTGTCTATGGTTTCAAAGTCCAAATGTTCTAGAACTGTAGTGATAAACAGATAGAATCAGTGCTTTATGACCAGTTATGGCATGTATTACACTAAATAAACAAGGTTTTCATCACATTAAACTCATGTCATGTTTAAGTCTTGTGATTATAGTTGTGAACGTATCAAAGTAAGTGCATTACTGTACTGTACATATTGAGATACGAGTGTAAAGCAGGTTTATTAATGTTTGAGGTCATCACTGGAATCAAAGAGAGCCACCAGCTGTTGTTCATAGTGAGAGATGTTCCTCTTTAAAATCTCCTTACAGGAACCCAACAGACGCTCAAACGCTTGCACATCAATCACTGACAAAACACAATAACAAAGTGTAACATCAGCATTGTTGTATCATTACTAGAATTAGACAAGCAAAACAAAGTTATTAAACTATATTTACAGCAACACTAGATGATCAAATCATATAACAAACACTTAACCGATGATAAAAAACCGATATTTTTCGAATGGCTGCGTGTCGCTTTGCCAAGATATTATATCGCACCATTCTCAAACTATTATTTCAAGAAAGATTTAAACAAAAAGGCTCCATCCACAGAGATTTTCAAATTTAGGGTTTTGAAAAAGGTAAAACCAAATGGTTTTGCAGTTTGTCGTTTGTACCTAAACATCTGGTTTCTCCTGACGCGTACACGGATGCAGCTCTGGGTTTATTTGTGACCAGCGCCAGCTCTCCGAAATATTGTCCCTTAGTGCAGCGGGCGATCTCCACCTCCTCATTCACCCGCTGACCCGCTGCCGTCTACAGACACAAACAACAAAACCTCACGAAACAACTAGAGCCTGTAACAACAACAACAACAACAACAACAACTCATAACAGCAGTAACTTACTTTGCTTTTAATCATAATTTTAACTTCACCAGACTCCACGATATAAAAGCAGTCGGCTTTATCACCCTGAGAATAAAAAAACCCGTCACACATTCACAACCTGCTCACTAGTCTGCTCTTATTATGTAGGCTACATTTAACTTAGTGTTACTACGGTAGCATCGAATTATAATTAATCATATTTGACCACAATGTCATAAAAAACGTATTAAGAAGAAAAATCCAAAACATTAGTCAAAACTAAAGGGACCACAAACCTGTTTTATAATCAGCTCATTGTTTTGTTTTCATCCCCAAAACATCAACAAGTTTCATTCGCTCTGATAACTGAGAGAGAGAGAGAGAGAGAGAGAGAGAGAGAGAGAGAGAGAGAGAGAGAGAGAGGGAGAGAGAGAGAGAGAGAGGGAGGGAGGGAGGGAGGGAGGGAGGAGAGGAGAGAGAGAGAGAGAGAGAGAGAGAGAGAGAGAGAGAGAGAGAGAGAGAGAGAGAGATTGATTATTTTTTTACTTAGCATCTTATTTTAATTTCACTTAAATGTTTGTACCTATTGTATGTCTTTCATTATATGTTCAATGCAATATTGTAAGAACATTCAATCATGCCAATAAAATAATTTGAAACTGCTGTGTGTTAGCTGCTAAATATGTGTCTGCCTGTCATAACAGAAGAGAAAACACTGAATCTGCCCTGATCTGATGTTTCCAATATATGTACATATATACTTATATTACTTGATTCTCTTGAATGGATATTCTGCTTTTGTAGAAAATATGTACTTTATTTTTCTATAAATTTTATATATTACTTATTCACTTTAAGCTTGCACTACACATATCACACTTTTCATTTGATACTATTATTATTATTATTATTATTATTATTATTATTACTTACCCTCTGTTTGTATACATATTTGCACTAATTGTATGCAGCCCAGCTGCAAATGCTTTGGCAATACAATGTACAATTTTGTCATGCTAATAAAGCAACTTACATTGAAATTGAAATTGAGAGAGACATTATACAGAATGAAGTGAAACACTTAACACACACCTGCAGTGAACTGAGGAGCGGCACACTCTCAATAAAACTCTCATACATCTTTCTCTTCTTGGCATTCATTCTCACGATAAGTCTGTGAAATGTGGCCCGGTCCTCAAGACAAAAAAACACACAAACATGAATACCGCACAACACACACTCTATACTGACTACTCGAACAGTATGTAGCATGTAGCTACTAGTATGCGTAGTGCACTAGTTTTGCATGCGACTGGCGTTTAATGTCTTACCAAAGCCCACAGCGCTCCGTCCTGAGTAGAGATGATGGTGGCCGCTCGAGGTGTGTTGTACATGAGAGCGAGTTCACCAAAACTGCCTTTATTTTCATACTGACCCACACAGCGACTCGCTCCATCCTTCTGTATCACGATATCAAACAAACCCCTACAATAACACAACCACAACACACAAATACACCTCTAGAAAACACACATCTAAACACACAAACATCAAAAGTATACAAAAGCACGTAAGACTTTACCTTTCAATGACATAAAAGTTATCACCATCATCTCCTTGACTGATGATGCACTCGTGAGCTTTGACCAGCACCTCAAACATGCTGTCTAACACGTCATTAAACTGATCCTGACACACACACACACACACACACACACACACACACACACACACACACAGAATCCTTACAGCTGACTTGTGTTTATTATTGTGTTTATGATATTTTTGTTTGTTGACAGTAAACCTGCTCAAGTGTTTTGAAGAGCAGAATGTTTCTGCATGCGTCCTGAAGTCGACGGCGCTGCTCCTCAGTTTTGTGGTAAACAACCTTTGACTCCATACCTTCATCATCATCTTCCTCCTCATCATCATCTGGATTATAAGCTTCTGCACACACTGTACAGTTACACAATTACACAAACATACTCTCACAACTGTACAACTATACATAACAATTCATCAGCAAAACTTAAAGGTGCAATATGCGATTTCTGACGCAAACAAACACACTCCTAACCTTCAATGCTCCGCTCTCAAAACAATGATCACTCACTTACTCTCCTCCCCATCACGAGTGTTCACACCCCCTACTGCTGATTGGCTAAGAGAGTGTTATGGTGTTTTTACACATATTTACACAGCCAGCACTATATGTGCAAACACACACATCTCACACATGTGCACAAATGCATTTGTTTGGGTATTTATTTAAAATGTCAACAGTGTTTGTCAGAAATCACTTACTGCACATTTAAAGCTGAAACCAAAACTGATTTACCTGAAACTCTTCTGTTACATTTACTGGGAGGAGGTGCTACAGACAGACAGACAGACAGATGACAAATATGTTAATAACTAAAAAAAGACATTTGTCTGTTTAACAACTATAGTTTAGATTCCAAACTGTGATTGTACAGCAGCATTTCTTATCAAATCAAATCTGTAATTATGATGGAATGAAAAACACAACGAGCGTTTTGAATGTGATGATGTACACTGTAAAATATCTGTAAGTTTACTATGAAAAAATACAGGAAACATAAAAACGGTTGCGTTACAGAAAAGTTTTGCATATTTATCTCTTGGCTATTTCAAATAACTAATGGTTATTTAAATCAAATATCAGTCACGCAGAGAATTATGGGAAAGTATTTAACTGTAAGTTTAACAGTGACTAGTAAAATATAACAAGATTACGTGCGCATGTAAGTTAAAGTGATAGTTCTGTCATGAATTATTCACTCTTTAAGTTAGTTGTTCTAAATCTGTATAAATTTGTTTGGTTGAACACAGAGAAAGATATTTGGACAAATGCTTGTAACCAAACAGTTCTTAAACCCCATTGACTAACAAAGTAGGATAAAATGAACACAGTGTTTCCCATACATTGATTTATTCGTGGCGGCCCGTCACACTATCAACGCTGGCCACCACAAATACATTTTTCATGATTCCCCTTTAATTTTTATTTGACTTAAAACATCTTAATTCAGTTTTGCACGCAGTGCTCGCTCAGCGCCTCTCTCTCTCTCAATTCCATTTCAATGTAAGTTGCTTTATTAGCATGACAAAAGCAAAGCATTTGCAGCTGAACTGCATACAGATAGGCTATGTATACAAACAGAGGGTTAGTAATAATAATAATAGTATAAAATGAAACGTCACGTATGATGTGTGTAGTGCAAGCTTAAAGTGAATTAGTAATATATAAGATTTAAAGAAAAATACAGTACAAATTTTCTACAAAAGCAGAATACAGTATACAGATAGTCTGCCTTACTGTATTCTCTCTTTAGGGACAGATAACATTGCATTTTACTCTGTTCTTTTGTTTGAGTTTTCCAATGACTGATATAGTTTTGTTTCATTTGTGTTGTCATTTGGTTGAGTGTGATTTTGTCAGTATTGTTGTGGTTGAGAGCATCAGTGGATGTTAGGACTGGATTTATTTCTTTGCTCATCTCTTGGTATTTCAGGGCTTTATAATGATATGACTGAGAGTCGCTGTGTTTTACATGTTTCCAGAATTTCATCGCTCGTTTTTCTATCTTTATGATTGATGGATATTTGCCTAATTCTGCTCTGCATGTGTTGTTTGTTGTGTGCCGGTGCACCTGTAAGATATTTTTACAGAGTTCTGCATGCAGGATCTCAGTTGGAGGTTTTTCCCATTTAGTAAAATCTTGTTTTGGATTTGTCAGTGGACCCCACACCTCACTGCCATAGAGGCCAATCGGTTCTATTACTGATTCTAATATTTTTAGCCAAATTCTAGTTGGGATCTCTATAGGACATTGACGTTTGATAGCATAGAAGGCCCTGCGTGCTTTATCTCTCAGTTCATTCACTGCAGGATTAAAGTTTCCTGTGGATGTGATTTTTAAACCCAGATAATTGTAATGTGATGTGTGTGTTATTTGGTTGGTACCTAATGTAAATGTGTGTTGTGTTAGCTTTGATCTGCATCCGTCAGGGCCCAGGTCTGACAGTATTGTTCTAGCAGGTCCAGGTTCTGTTGTAAACCATGTTCAGTGGGAGACAACAGAACCAGATCATCTGCGTACAGAAGACATTTGATTTGTGAGTTGTGTAGAGTGAGACAGGGGGCTTCAGATCCATCTAGAATGGTTGCCAGTTTGTTGATGTAAATATTAAACAGTGTTGGGCTTAAACAGCATCCCTGTCTCACTCCACGCTCCTGGGAAAGATGTTTAGTACGTTTTGTGTTGATTTTTATGCCGCATTTACTCTCAGTGTACATTAATTTAATAAGATCATAGGTTTTACCACCTATGCCACTTTCAATAAGTTTGTAGAATAGACCTTGGTGCCAAATTGAATCAAAAGCTTTTTTAAAGTCAATAAAACATGCATATATTTGACCTTTATCTTGGTTAACAATGTGTTATATTGTATTACAAAAAAAAAACGTCATCAGCGCCACACGTTTCTCAAAATCCTGTGGAAAACACAATGTTAGTCAAAAGTGCCCCAGAAAAACTGTTTACTCTCCTACATTCTTCAAAATATCTTCTTTTGTGTCCATCAGAAAAATATACAGTCATTTTCCCTACTATGGTAGTCATTGAGTCATAAGCATTGTTTGGTAAAATATCTTTCTCTGTGCTTATCACAACAAAGAAATACAGATTTGGACTCAAAGGTGAGTAAATGATGACAGAAGTTTTATTTTTGGATGAACTATCACTTTAACTCTCAACTGAATATGTTTAGTGTTTTCATTAAAATATATTGTTTGTACTCACGTTTAAAGGTGAAGTCCTCTGGGAAATCATCTTCCTCCTCTTCTTCGCACGAGTCTGTCTCGTTGGAATCGCGGTCAAACGCGTTGCCGCGGGTCACCGGAGAGCGCCCGGTTGTGCGCGCGGAGCTCCTCCGCTCCCGCAGGCGCGTGAAATACTGAACCGCAAACTCGAGCAGATCTGCGGGTCTCTGCTTGAGAACCTCGAGCGTGTAACCCTTCAACAGGTCGGTCAGACCCGCCGGAACCTCCGCACTCATTCCGACACCCGGCGCGATCCTTACAACGCGTGTGTGTGAACGCGCCGCTGTTCTGCCGAGCGTTAATGAGGACACGCTCGCAGATCAATACCCTTAACAAAACTCTGACACAAAACACACATAATTCAACATGATCTACACACCGGACACAAACTCGACACATCATTTAAAACTATAAATCTACATCTAGTGTTTATTTTCCCTGCGGCCGGAAACATCGAGCAGCGGAAAATATCGACCGACCTCGATCATACCACGATATAAACCAACAGTGTCTGCTGGACACATTTCATCAGTATAGTCTCACAACAACAACAACACAAAGCTGTTAAAGTCAAGAGAGACATTAAACGACAAAAAACTAAATGAAAACTCACAACTCCACGATATGAAAATCCGCAATATACATTTATTTATGTACATGATGCAGGTGACAATAATGATAATTAAACACAATTCAAATCAATCACATGCCTGTACACTGTATTTATATTCTGACTTCATGACGTTGGAAGGCAAATAAAAGTGAATGTGTTCACATGTGCAGACACAGATGGCCGTTTGTGAACTGCTGTAAGAAACATTCAGCTTCCCTGAAGGCAGAAATCAGTTCACAGCCTGATATTAATAAGGCACATCCAACAATAACAGATTAAGAATCTAAAAAACTAACAATGAGCTACAGTGTGTAGAGCTGTCAATTCATCACATCGACTCTTCACATGTGTTCTCATGTTCTGATGATGTCACAGACTTGGAGCGATCCAGTTCAAAAACTTCATAGCCACTTCAAAACCCAGAAAACACGCCTGAGGAGAGACAGAGAGAGAGAGCAACTATTAATATTTCCCATCACACACATTCATTTACATCATGTTGCTTTTCTGTATTTTGCTTCATGAATATATGGGTGAATCACATGTCATATGTGATGTCACCACCATTGAATCGTGTCTGTATAATCAATAAAAACCAAAAACCATCTAAACACTTGACAAAAAGGAAACTTTTTATGATGGTGATGACAATTTGAAATAAAATTTATTTATTATATTTCTTTTTGTCATTTTGGGGTGTGATTCACCCTCATGAAAGGTGGTTTATTGATCGTACCGCATTGGCTGGAAACGCTCGGAGCATCACGGCATTAAAGCCTTTATAGAGCGAGCCGATCCCCTCCTCCCGAATCAACTCTCTCAGGACGTCCCGGAAACCGTTTGGATATTTGGCCTCGGGAGCTGTCAAACAAACACAAAAAACCCCCATCAAAGCTTTTGCAGTCGCTGGGTGGCTGGCTCGCTCACTCATTGGGTTTTTCTCAATTCTTATTTGTGCATCCGCGAGGTCGGAGGAATTAAATCAAGTGAATGGCATATCCTCGCTCTCTGGAGCGTCACTTCAAAGGGGCGTCAGTTAATGATGACTGTATACATTGCACATTGAAAATATAAAAATAAAGTTAAATACAGATTTTAGGTAGAGTTAATAATCCCCATTACATTAAAATAAAGTTAAAAACATGCTTAAAGGTGCTCAGAAATGTACATGAAGTATGTCAAATATATGTTATACATAAACATTACCTATATGAATATATTATCAATATTAATATGAACTATACTGTTTGAAATACATCTACATTTACAATAAAATAAAATTTCATTTTTTTCAATATCATTTGAAGATGTGACGCTGTGCAGGGAGAGGGGAATGGGAATTTATATGCGCATCAGGTTTAGTCGAAAAAAACACTTCCGCAAAGGAAACACCCGTGTATCCTCGCTCATGACCAGAGTATGTGAGCGGAGTGGAGCGGCATCAATTTCCACTCTGCACTTATAATAAAATATATTCACTCCAATCCAGCTTCGCTCCGGGTTCTTCATTTTCCGCTCCTCGTTTACTCCACACTCCTGCCTTGCTCACTCTTCGCTCCGCGTTCATTCTAAGGCTAAAATGTATGTCCAAGTGCTACTTAATTTGTTAAATATCACCTCTGCACTAAAGCGAAGTTATTCAATGTAAAAAAATACAAAGTGCTTGGAGTGAAACATGAATGTAATGTGATTTATTACTCGTTGATGAGGCCATATTGTATCATTTTTTTGTAAAACAAAAAAAAGTTACAGGAACAAAGAAATAAGTTAAAACACCAAACGTAGCAGTAGCAGTAACATTATAGCCTACACTTGTTCTACTTTATACTTGTATAATTGCTGCAATGACCTCACCACACTCGCATTCACCGTTGTTGTCATTACCTTTCAGTGTACATTTGTATTTTTGTTCACCTCATGTTTGCGGAAGATGTGTATTGTTTATTGGCTATTAACATCTAAAACTCGTGGAAAATGCAGGATGCGCTGCTTTCTCACAATCTCCCGTTGCTCGCACTCGTAAGTTATATTTGCAGAAGACAGAGAGAGCATTTAAAATGCGTGCATGTCCCCATCACTTTTCAAAACAAAGTTACGCCACATGCCTTCCTTAATGTAATAGGCTATTTTAGGAAACCCATGTTAGTGTCTGTAGTTTGCAACTGTGCATAACACGTAAATGCATTGCATTGGGGCTCGTGATGGAGCGCAGTGGAGCGTTCTTGGAGCGGAGAAAATGTAGACGCTCCAAATTTGAAAAAACCCGCTCCTCGCACAGGTCAAAATTACGTCGCTCCACTCTCTAATTTCTTTCCAACTCCGCTCCGCTCACATACTCTGCTCATGACTCCTCAGAATGCCGCCTCACTCCTCGACCCTCGCCTCTTCCTGGTGCAAATAGAGAATTGAATCATAGGATGGAGGACGGAGGAGCGAGGACGCATATTGAGACTCACTCACTCACCGGTCTGGAAACGAGACTTCAGCACATCAGGAGGAATCGCAACAGCCCAATTAAAGATGCCAGCCATCCCACCAGCAAACAGAATACTGGGAATACTCAACTCTGAGGGACTAAAGACAAAAACAACAAAACGCACACACTCATGATAAACGAATACTTTAATGAGCATCAGTCACGTGACCTCACTAACCTTTGGCCTTCTGGTGTGAGAATGTTTTTCAGCCACTCGTACGTCATAAAGTACATTCCACTGGCCGGCACATCTGAGACACAATGACAGCTGTCAATCATGTGTGTTCTGACCTCAGATCAGTGCTTCTGATCAACTGTTTGCTTGAGGACATCTAGTGTCAAGACAGTTCAACTTCTGTTCAAAAGTCTGCACTCTGAACACTGATATGTGTTTACCTCTCATGAGCGTCAGTGCCGTTCCCTTATAAATGCCACGGACGCCGTTTTCTCTGTACAGCTGTTTGACACAATCCATCGCCCCGGCATACTTCACCTGACCTGACGCAGCCTGGATCTGAACACACACACACACACACACACACACACACACACACACACACACACACACACACACACACACACACACACATTACTGTACATGCTTTGGCAATACAGTAACTCTCTACAACTGGTTCTAGTATTACCTGCAGCAAACATTTGATTCTCTCTCCTGGAGCCATGATGGCCGTCGTGAACACACCTGACAGCATTCCTGCTGCAAACAACTGCGGATATCTAAAACACACACATGCAGGTGTAAGAAACGACGATTATCGCATTAAACACCCATTTTGACTTTATTTCTTCAGCAACTCACGTCAGAATGTCGTCTGGTGTTCTCTGCTGAAGTTTCTTGCCGAGTCCAAACCCAAAGAAACACACGGCAAACATGGGTGTGACGCCGACGATAGGAGCCGCCATGCCCTTATACAGACCCCGGACCCCCTGACAGACACACAGACAGACACATTCAGACGGATCTCAGTGTAGCTGTGGAGGTCAGTAAATAAAGTCTCACCTCTTTTGCAAGGGTTTTCTTAAAGCAGTCAAAAGTGCCATTATAAAGCAGAGTTTCACCTGGACGAGCCTTCGGCTGCGTCTGCAGTCGCACCTGCGCAGACAACATGACATACATGAATGATCCTCACATAACAAACTGTGACCCACGTGAAAGTCTAGAAACAGATCTGGGTCAAAGGTTGCAGGTTCAGATTTTAACTTTTTCAAAACAACACATGAACTCATTTACTATATTATATCATTTAAGTCACGATAATATATTAACACTAGTAATAATAATAATAGTCATAACAATAACAGTAATAATATTGAATGAATGTTACTTTAATAGTGTCCAGCGGATGTCCAGCAAACACTAAACAAACTCCCCCGAATCCACCAGCGAAGAAATTCTTCATGGGACTGATCGGCTGCTGCTGCTTCGACATGATTCAGTCCGATCTCGTCTGATTCCCTTTAATATCAGACTCTAGAATTCGAGTCGTTTTACAGCTCTGCGGGTTTAGCGGTGACAGCAGTGTCTCTTACACCCGCGACCTTTCACCCACATTCTCACCCGGAACTATTTCACGGATGCGCACAGAAATGAAGAAACGGCGCAGTTCAAGGTGGTTTCTTTTAGGAAAGTCTCTGCACTCTACGGTCCTACTTTAATAAAGGAATGTAGATATCTCTTAATCGCTGGCTATTGCGACAATAAAACTGCATATTTACGACACATCAACTAGACTATAAACTTTGTTTCTTAAGCTAAATTTTGCTTAAAAGACTTTTCCTGTTTCTGTAGCTACTGCGCATGCAGAACACATTTGATGATTGGCTTATGTTACTGGGAGGCGGGACTTCCTCAGCGTTACACTTTCATTTATGGCGAGTACTAGCAGTGCAGTGTCTTATTTGTGTTTATAGTCTTTAATGCAAAGACAATGCATGACATAATCGAGATTCAAGATTCTTTTGGTCACATAAACAGTAACATCAGGCTACGAACACGTAAAATACTGAAAATCATGTAGATTTACAAAGAATGAATTCGTAATATAAATGCCATAAGAGTTGAATGCGTCACTTTAAACCATACGGATAACAACACTTGAAAACAGTTAAAGATAATAATCAAAAGTTATTTTTAATATAAGACTTTTAAAAGTCATTGACTAAACAAGACCACATACACTTATTTAAGGTGCGTTAAGATGGCAACATTTTATTAATAGGCTACATGTTAAGAAAATATATTGTTACCGTTTTCCTTTCAGAACAAAAAAATTGTAAGAGAAAAATAGATGTTTTAAGCTGTTTGTAATCTACATCAAACGTTAAAAGGAATCAAAGTAAAACTGATTAAACACACACACAGGTGCGTGTTGAGTGTGTTATGCTTCCGCGCACGTTTGTAAACTCACATGTTACTGATGTGTGTGTGTGTCAGTGTTCAGAGGTGAACAGAACCCAAAGAAGATGAAAGAACATCAGTCAGTGTTGTGATGTGTAGATGTGTGAAGAGGTAGTCATTCATAAAACACAATGGGTAGGTGGCAACTACAGACATGTTCTTCAGCTCATAATAATTTAAGCGGGTTAGTGAAACACATAATGTGTGAAGTCAGATTATTAGGCTGATGACAACGATGATGTCATTTTATTACACATGATGAGCTAAAACACTAGCATCAGTTGTACAGATCTGAGGGAATTCTTTATAGATCTGCTGCACGATGAGTTTATCCATCTGTCTGCTGGAACCCTCGTCCACACACCCAGAGTCATCGTCTTCTCCCAGAATCCTCTGCAGTGTTGCCTGTAGGTCACACAGCCGATGCTGATGCTCCAGATAATCAGTCGAGCGCATGATAGCGTGCATGAGAGACAGATACTCCATACGCATCTGACACACAACACACATTACATTCAGGTCAACAGGTGTGTAAACACTTTCAGTCTCAACACAATCATAATATTTTGAATTGTTTAGGGTTTTAACAGGTGTGCATGTTGTCTCACTTTATCACCAGGCGACAGGTCTGAGATCTGTCTCACTGCGATGTCAATCATCACCATCAGATCTGTGCGGTAGAAAATATCTGCAGTGTCTCGACTAGCGAACACGTCCTGCAGAAACTTCAGCACAGCATGAGGAGCGGCGGGAGAATGTGTGAATACACACACTGGATCCTCTACACACGCACGCGCACAGTAGTTAATACAGCAGAAGTGCCTGAACACAAATGTGAAGACAGTCATGATGAATCTGTGAATTGTGTACATGTGTGTCTCACCTGCTCTGTTGAGTAACAGCACAATCTTCTCTGTGAGAATCTTAACATTGTGTCTCTTGATCAGCGCCTGCATGACAATATTATTCTCTGGTACTGCAGTAAACACACAAAAACACACACACGGGTTAAACACTAACAATAAACTGAGTCACACACTCCTGTGATGATCTGTGTGTGTGTGTGTACCGCTCAGGTGGAGGTTGAAGGCCAGCAGGAGGTTGACGAAGAGGTCAGGTAGCTGCTCTGTGGGGTCAGAGGTCAAACCCTCCTCAATCACGTCCAACAGAAACTGCAGGAAACTTGCGTTCAGATGATCTGAGACAGACGAACAGAGAACAAACTCACATGACGTTCAGACTCTCACAGACGTCTCGCACGCGTCTCACACGAGTCTCACCGTAGTGATGCAGCGGGATCTGTTCACCCGTGGAGAAGATCATGGCCATGAGCAGCGCGCTGTAACACATCTTGTCGTGCTCGCCGGTGTCGTTCTGCAGGTCCCGCGCCAGCTCCATGGCCAACACTGAGTTCAGAAGGGTGGAGATGAGCGCCGCGTCCAGACCGCACATGACACCAAAAACCTTGAGCAGCAGCAGCCGCAGGGACACTCGATGCTCCTGAAACATCACACACACATGAACACACCATCACTTATAAACACATTATTATGACATCATCAGCGACGTAACATGCTCACCATCTGATAGTAAGACACCAGCGACAGAACCGGCTCAAACTCGTTCACTCGACACATCTTCTTACACACCTCTGGATCAGCATCCGTCTGAGAGACACATGGCAGATGAGCATGACGAGGTGTGTGTGTGTGTGTTTGTGTGCGTGCGTGCGCGCATCTCACCAGTATCTGCAGTAACTCCTCCAGGTAACACGCGATGAGTGCGTGATCTTCGTACAGAGCCCAGCTGCGCTGCTGCGCGTCGTCACGGTGACGAGCCAGATCACTGAAGATGACCTGCAGCCGCTGCTCGTCGTGAGACACCTGCCCGAGCGGCAGCGCTGCACTCACATCCTGATGGTCAAACACACACACGTGTGCACGTGAAGACGTGTGACAGCGTGACGGCAGAACGGCACTTTTAACTTCACTCACCTTACTCTCCACCAGTGACATCAGAACCCGCTCCAGATCACTCGACGCCTTCGGCAACACGCTCTGCAGGTGACCCACCACCACGCCCACGGCAACCCTTGACAGGTCGTAACTAAGACCCGTGTTCTTCCTCACCAACTCGATCAGCTCTGCTCCGATCGTCATGGAAACTTCAGAAGACTGGGACGGGCTGCCAGGGGCGCTGAGGGAAACAGGCTTAGGAAACCACTCGGTTTCCAACTGGTGGTCAGCGGTGGGCTGCGATTTGATTGGCTGAGGCGCCGGACTCTTTTTAGAAGTCTCCGGAGTAGTGGATTGATCGAGCAGGCGTGGGGTCTGTGAACCGATTGGCTGAGGTGCCAGGCTGTTATTAGAAGCATCTTGCTGGGATATCGGAGATAAGGACAGGTCAGGTGCGGGAGGGGGCGGAGCCTTGCCTCGCTTCGGCACAGGGGGAGGAGTACTACTGACACTGGGAAGACTGACGTCTGAAGAAATCACAGAGTCTAAGGAGGCCGAGCTGATAGATAGAGAGGGTCCAGCGGCAGCAGGAACAGCATTGTGGGTGGAGCTTGAGGAGGAAACTCTCGATGACACGTCTGGCTCTGCAGAGAGAGAGAGAGAGAGAGAGAGAGAGAGAGAGAGAGAGAGAGAGAGAGAGAGAGAGAGAGAGAGAGAGAGAGAGAGAGACGTGTATGTAGAGTAACGTGTGTGTGTGTGTGTGTGTTGAATGCAAGTATACACACACACACACACCTCTGCGTTGCTGATCTCTGTGTTTCTCTGGAGGAGGCGGAGTTACAGGTGCGGCTCTTCGAGGATGAGGAGGAACCTGAGACAGAGACACAGCATCAGCATGCACACGCACACACACGACAGAAGAACACAGGTCATGTGATTCACCTGATAGAGTCCAGGTTCTCTCTCTGTGACAGACTCATTGCTCTGACAGCTGTGAGCTCGACTCAAACCGTTGGGCGGCAGCGGTGTGCGCCTCAGAGACATCTCACTGGAGGATGATGGGAGTTTCTGCTTGTGACTGGATGAAGTCGGGCTTCTGCGGGACAGCGTCTCTTTCCTGTGATGGATCAACTTCCTGTGGAGTGTATCAGTGTGTGAATGTTGTACTCGTGTGTGTGTGTGTGTGTGTGTGTGTGCATAGTGTACTTACTGCAGGACGTCTCTCTGCTCCAGGTTATATTTGCCTCCGTTTTTCATGGCTACATTGTGAATGGACTCAATGGCTCGATCGATAGACTGCAGAACCTCATCTTGCTCTGGAGCCTTTCAAATAAACAAACAACACAATCACTCATCTATTCTCTCTTTACATGTATGTATGTATGTATTGTTAACAAATATAATATGTGTCCTATGTCCAAACTGTTAAGAATATATTATTTTATATTATTCATATTTATTTTTGTAATATAAAATAGCATAGATTTGTATAATTATTTTTCTAAATTACCCATATATGTGTGTATATAGTGTCTCACCAGCATTATGTGATGCAGAGATGTATGTGTGTGTCTCATCTGTATTTTCTCTATATATGACATGGAAATGTATGTGTGTATATATATAGTTTCACTGGTATTATATACGCTGCAGAGAGATGTGTGTATATATATATATATATATAGAGTGAGAGAGAGAGAGAGAGAGAGAGAGAGAGAAAAACAGAGCTCATGTCCAAACTATACACACATCAGAGAAACATTCTTCCCCCAGTTTACAAACTTCTACAAAGACTTCAACCAGTTTCAACAAAAGGACAAGATTTCATACATACTGGGAGAAAACTCAACCCTGGCTGCAAGATATGTCAAATCCTGTCATGACAAGAGAACGACCAGCACAACACAACAAAACACTGTACAACACACACAAACTGACACTATATGACAGGATCCTGTCACTCTCACTGAGAACTTTAATCAATACTTTGCTCTTTTTCTACTTGTATTGATATAGATACTTATATACCCTTATTTTATTTAAAAAAAATTCTTAACCTAGATTTGTGCAGAATGTTTATATTTAATTTTCCTGTGCTTTGGCAATGTAAAATTTATTTTATTTATTTTTTGTGTGTGTGTCACCAGTATTTTCTCTATATATGACGCGGGGATGTATATATATTAGGGCTGTTAAAAGATTAATTACGATTAATCACATCCAGAATAAAAGTTTGTGTTTACATAATATATGTCTGTGTACTGTGCATACTAATTTTGTATTTATAAAAACAAACCCATACATGTATATATTTAAGAAAATTATAAAATATAAAAATTAATCCACATTTAATTATGATTTAAATTATTGGTAAATGTAAATGAATACATCTAAATATTTCCTAAATATATATATAGGCCTACATGTATGTGTTTATAAATACAAAATTAATATGCACAATAAACAGACATCTATTATGTAAACACAAACTTTTATTCTGAATGCGATGTGCATATGCGACCCTAATATATATATATATATATATATGTGTGTGTGTGTGTGTCTCACCAGTATTTTCTCTCTATATGACGCGGGGATGTATATATATATATATATAAATATATATGTGTGTGTGTCTCACCAGTATTTTCTCTCTATATGACACGGGGATGTATTTGTATATATATATATATATATATATATATATATGTGTGTGTCTCACCAGTATTTTCTCTCTATATGACACGGGGATGTATTTGTATATATATATATATGTGTGTGTCTCACCAGTATTTTCTCTCTATATGACACGGGGATGTATATATATATATATATAAATATATATGTGTGTGTGTCTCACCAGTATTTTCTCTCTATATGACACGGGGATGTATATGTATATGTATATATATATATATATGTGTGTGTCTCACCAGTATTTTCTCTCTATATGACACGGGGATGTATATGTATATGTATATATATATATATATGTGTGTGTCTCACCAGTATTTTCTCTCTATATGACACGGGGATGTATTTGTATATATATATATATATATATATATATATATATGTGTGTGTCTCACCAGTATTTTCTCTCTATATGACGCGGGGATGTATATATATATATATATAAATATATATGTGTGTGTGTCTCACCAGTATTTTCTCTCTATATGACACGGGGATGTATATGTATATGTATATATATATATATATGTGTGTGTCTCACCAGTATTTTCTCTCTATATGACACGGGGATGTATTTGTATATATATATATATATATATATATATATATGTGTGTGTCTCACCAGTATTTTCTCTCTATATGACACGGGGATGTATTTGTATATATATATATATATATATATATATATATATGTGTGTGTCTCACCAGTATTTTCTCTCTATATGACACGGGGATGTATTTGTATATATATATATATGTGTGTGTCTCACCAGTATTTTCTCTCTATATGACACGGGGATGTATATATATATATATATATATATATGTGTGTGTCTCACCAGTATTTTCTCTCTATATGACGCGGGGATGTGTGTATATATATATATATATATATATATATATATATATATATATATATATATGTGTGTGTCTCACCAGTATTTTCTCTATATATGACGCGGGGATGTGTATATATATATATATATATATATATATATATGTGTGTGTGTCTCACCAGTATTTTCTCTATATATGACGCGGGGATGTATATATATATATATATATATATATATATATATATGTGTGTGTGTGTGTGTGTGTGTGTGTGTGTGTCTCACCAGTATTTTCTCTATATATGACGCGGGGATGTATCCCGTCTCGCCGGAGCTGCAGCGCGTCGCGAGCCACCAGTGCGCGCTACTGCGCTCGAGGATGAAAAAAGATTCGCCAGCGGGGAAGCGCAGCGCGTTACGCTCCGCAGAGCTAAAGGCAAAAAGAGAGCGATACATCATCAGATAGCGGACGCGTTTGTGTCGCGGTATTCGCGCAGTCCGAGAAAGGTTAACAACATATGAAACAAAATCATTATATGTGCAGCTTATGTGAACGCGCGGGCCATGAGCCGCAGCAGTTCTTATCCCGTAAACAGCCGCGGCCGCGCGCAACACACATCACGCGCCCGGCAGGATAATAAATCGAGCGCAGAACAACTGTTAAGAGTCACATAAAGAGAAACTGCTTTCAGTTTAAACATTCGTTGAATTTAAAAACAAGTGACGGACATAAAATATTTCTATTTGTGCGCGCGCGGGTTAGGAAAAACTTTCTAGTAACACAAGCATACAAAAAAAATCAAATTTAAACGAACCAGTGAAATATTTAAAGAACACAAACGTCATCATCTGACGAAGAAGCGCGTGCCCGTGTACTGGTCCCACTGCGAGTTCCGGTGTCATGGCCGCGACGGTCTGCGCGAAGTTACTCTTACAGGGATCTGCTCACGGACTGCGGTTTGGCTCGAGAGCTCTGCCGGTTCTGCTCCGGTAAATGTGTTTGAGGTCACACGTGTACTGCATTCTGCACACTACTTCATACCAGCAACTATTACATCACACTGTCTAAAAGTCACGTGAATCTCTCAACTTAATTATATTATTGTGTGTTGTATATTCAGTGAATTCATGAGTGTATGTAGTGTGATATTGTAAACATTGTCGACTGTGTTGATTTACTGGCAGCAGCAGCAGCGCTCCGGTTCGGCACCACAGGCTCGGTCCAGCAGATGATGAGATGTACCAGAGGACCACAGTATCAGTGATGCAGAAAGAAGAGCCGACTGGAGGAACCGTCATCTACAGCTACAGCCCACAAGGATTCAATGTCAATGGCAACAAAGTGTTCGGACCCTGTGCCATCCTGCCACCCGCCATCCTCCAGTGGAACGTAAGAAACGGTCAAAGCTTCATGTGTGTGTAATGCGCTTTCATCTGTGTGAGTGTCTCTGCCTTTACATCTGCGAGACGGATCTTTTTGATTGTTTGCTCATCTGCGATATGTCTGATGTCATCTAGAAGATGGTTATGATTTCGAATAGATGTAAAACTACTTTTTCTAAACCTTCATCACTTCTAACCACAGAAGATGTTTTCCAGATCTTTAGCAGACATTGTTGTGGCAAATCAACCCACCAACGTAGATAGACATTTTGCAGACAAAAGTTCCAGGTGTCAAAGAGTCGAACTTTATTTGCTCGAGCCAACAAAGTGAGATGTGCCAAGTACAATACCCATCACATGTAGATTTTACATTGTGTAACCTTTTTATTAGTCCGTCCTCTTTGCACTTGCCACCATTAAATCTTAATCTCCCTTCCCTTGGATCTAACTGTGGCAAGTGCTTTCCAGAATGTCCAAAAAAATATATGCGTCATGTGCTTCTTAACATACCCAGCTTCAATGCTGTTGACGCATTAACATATACATTCTTAACGCTGTTGAAGCATGATTTAACACTGTTTGTCTTATTCGAGCTAAACGCTGGATCATGACTACATACATACATACACAAAAGCTGGGACACAACACAATTAATAAATGTACATTCAACTCAATGTACGTGGTGTAGAGGTGTACGCGTAGTTCGTGTTCTGTGCTCATGTACTCTTAAACTCTACATAAGGCCTATAACATAAGTGAAAGTGACCTATTTGTCAGATATGGTGACCCATACCTGAAATGTGACCTCTGCATTTAACCCATCCAGTGAATAGTGAACACACACACTTCAAGTCGTGAACACACACACACACACACTGGGAGCAGTGGGCAGCTAACACTGCAGCACCCGGAGAGCAAACGGGAGTAAGGTGCCTTGATCAAGGACACGTCAGTTGTTACCTGCCGGTACTGAGAATCAAACCAGTGACCTCCTGGTTACGAGTCCGACTCTTTAACCATTAGACCACAACTGCCCTCAAAATGTGCATGTTATATCAGTTAAAGGCACAGTTTGCGGAAATCCGTCGCTAGAGGGTGCACGATTAAAACAACAACAATACCGAAGCTTGATGACGCTGTGAAGGAGCATGGAATTATGGGATCTGTTGTAAACCTGTGTCACTGTTTAGAATGGCGATTTTCTCACGATTAGAAACAAGTAGTTAAAAACATTTGAGATATTGTAAGTACTTAGCTGAGCAAAATATATATCCCTGGCCTAGTGGTTTTTGGATATTTTACTCCAAAATTTTACAAACTGTAGCTTTAACATTACAATAATATTCTTCTTCTTCTAGAAAACCCACCATAGCGTCTTACATACGTACCTGTGCTATCTGTGTGTGATGTGTTTTATAGGTGGGCTGTCACACAGACATCATAGTGGAGAGTTTGTCTCTCTTCTATCTGATTGAGCCACGAATCGGTAAGAAATCAACACTACTATACTCCTACTATACTCTGCAGTATGTGTAGAGTATTTTAAGTATGTGTGTGTGTGTGCAGAGATTCTGGTTTTGGGCACAGGAGCTCGAACTGAATGTCTGGATCCAAATGTACTGAATTTCCTCAGAAAGAAAGGCATCGCTGTGGAGGTTCAGGACACCGTACGTTCTCTCTCTTAACTCTTCAAATCAGTGGTTTTATATCTGATGAATGTGTAACGTTTGTATACCGTTTGTCCTGACAGGCGAACGCATGCGCCACATTCAACTTCCTGTCGAGTGAGAGACGCATAACAGCGGCCGGTTTGATTCCTCCACCTGCTCAGACAGAATAACTTCAGATTATATTTATTACTGAACTCTGCAGTGCTTTTCTTTGTGTTATTATTTATATTTGTCATGTTGTAAGAATAATGAATGCGGTGTGTAGCGAGAGATTAAAGGTATTAACACACATCTGTGTCCTACAGAGTTTGTAATCTCTTGTGTCTGAATGTAACCGTCATCTGACCTCTATGATATAAGCCTTTAATCTGTCTCCACACGCACAAACGCACACGTGAAGATGATCAGCAGATCTTTATTAGAACACAAGCTCTTCCTTTCTACTACAAAACAACACTAATATTTCAACAGCAGAAAGACTTCAGATATTCTGTATGTTTGTATAAACTGCAGAACTGTTTCAAAACTACATCAATAATATGTTCAAATAAATATTTGATTGAATTGTCAAACACAGATGACACGCTGCTTGTTGTTTTTCTACTCGTCCGAGTCTACGTCTCCCTCTCTGGGGTCTCTAAAGATGAACTCTGAGCCCGTGATGCGTCTGTACAGGTCCATGATGTCATCAGTCTCCATCTCAAAGTGTGTTGTTGGATCATAAGATCTGGAGATGAAGATCTAGAGAAAAACATCAGCGAACAAACCTGTGAATGGACAGCATCACGTCCACAGCGCACACGTGGAGTATGTGTTTTGTACCTGACTCCTGCGTCCGTCATCTGTCGGCACCATCACATTACTGATGGACACAAACCTGCGGATCAAACACATCATCATGAGTGTGTGACATACGGCAAAACACAAAATCGATGTCAGATCTGTTTCTTACTTCTGTATGATGGGCTCAAGCAGGCTTAAAGCAGGCTGAACCTCTTTGTCTGGGTTACTGCTTTCCATCATTGTGCTCACAACAGCAATGTACTGCCCTTCTGCCGCCACATTGTGAGAGTACGACACCATACATATGTAGATATCTGCACGCAAACACACACACGCTGAAGAATCTGTTGTCCATCACACATGTGTATGACTTCATGTTTATTCATAAAAATATCCATCACATAAGGTACACGTGTAGGCCACAACTTCAACATGTGGTGACATTCCAAAAAGCACAAACATCCTTCATTCAATGACCTGTAAATGTCGTCTTAAGTGAATATACATTTGTGTCATATTCATTTAAACCAAACGCAAACATCTAGCCCAACGTGAGAAAATTCAAACCAAAACAAGCAGATTTTCTCTCACAAACCTATTTTTGATATGAATGATTATTCTATATTTTTCATCTGTTTTACAACTTGGTTTTCATACAGCAACAATCCGAAATGTATTAACATTAAAGGGATAGTTCATCAAAAATTCAATATTTTGTCATTTTTTACTCACCCACATGACGTTCTACACATTTAGGGTCTCCCAGTGTCTTCGGAACACAAAGATATTTTTGATAGTTTTCCAGACCACCTCATAGACATAATAGTAAAATTTCTGTCAAGGTCCAGAAAAATACTAAAGACATCGTAAAATTGGACCATCTGATCCTAGTGGTTCAACTGAACTGTTATGAAGCGACGAGAGTACTTTATGAAACAAAAAAACTTGCGCATCCAGTTTGCACACTCGAATGCTGCATGGTGCATGCGTTGGGGCACAACCTGGTCGTTATTTTGGTTTCTTTTGCACACATAAAGTACTCGCGTCACTTCATAAAAATTCAATTTAACCACTACGATCAGATGGACCATTTTAACAATGTAGTTTTTTTTTTAGTACTTTTCTAAACCTTGACAGAGAGAATTGATTACCATGATGTCTATGAGGAGGCCTGGAAAGCTCTCTGATGTCATCAAAATATCTTTATTTGTGTTCTGAAGACACTGGGATGTCTTAAAATGTGTAGAACGTCATGTGGGTGAGTAAAAAATGACAAAATTTGGAACCCTAACCCTAAGGATTAATACATAGTTCATGTTAGCTAATGCCGTTTCTTATGTTAACAAATACAACCTCACTGTAAAGTGTTACACTGATATAATAAAACTATGGTTAAAGAAGTGTGATAGGAAAGTGGTACCTGACTTTCTGTTCAGCTGTGTTTGTGGTATGATGATCTGACAAGAGTTTGCATCATGGGTGTTTTTGATTGGATGGTTGAAAAGACAGATGACTCGTATGACCCGGCCCACTTTCTTCACCCGCTCTGGTGTGTAGCTGGGGTCACAGATGAGCTGCTTACAGCGGAAGACCTTCATCAGAGGAGGACAGCAAATCATCATCATCATGGTCGTGAACATTGATGTCATTCATTGACTTTGATGTGTGTCGTGATGAACCTCTCCCTCTGATTTCACCGCCGTCACTCGCCCGCCCTCCATTATGATGTCATCCACGCGTCTGTTCAGCACATAGCGGTTTCCATAGACGGCGCTGAGCCTGCGGAGCAACACGCTTCCGTCACGTTCACATTCTGAGTATGACTGTTATCACGAATCATCTGCCGTTACCTGACAAAACCCTGCGGCAGCTCGCCCAGACCGAACACGGGGTAGAGAAATGGGCTGAGGCCGTAACGGGACAGAGACTCAGAGTAAAGCTTGATGCGGTTAATGGTGAACACGCACGCCTGCTCCAGATAACTGTACACCAAACACATCAACAACATTTGTACAAATGTTTCATGTACAAATGGCAGCTGTATGGTTTTAATCCTGACCGTGCCACATATATGTCAGTGTATGAACAGTGTGTGTTTCTCACTCATCACTGGTGTGAAGAGCCAGCGCATGACCTGTGACCTCTATGACATCAGCACCCAGGTCAAAGTGCCGGAAGATGTCCCTCATGGTGCTTCTGTGGGGGTCCATGTCGTGATAAGTCCGTGGATCATTCTCATCAAAGTTAAGAATGAAAGACAGAAACCTCCGGAATCTACGTTTGTCAAACATGCCCATCAAATCTGAAACGCATTTGAAGAAACTGTTGTAGAAATGAACCTCAGCTCACCAATAAACATCTGTAAATGTGTACATGTTGTGTGTTACCTGAAGTCTGAGAGTCTGCTTCAGTACAGGGAACTTTGTGAAGTTTTCCTCCCTTGTACACAAAACTTCCTTCAACCACCTTAAAGTCCAGATAACGCGTCACTTCCGTATAGAGCAGTATTTTCACCAACTGACCTGAAACCACAATTTTACACACGTTTACTGCACGCACACACACACACACACACACACACACACACACACACACACACACAAAACACACTTTCTGTTCTCACCGTTGGCAAGAAGAAATTTGGGGATCAGATCAACATTCCAGTCTTTCCCACATCCTAGAGATTTAGCCGGAGCAGGAACCTGGAACTTCTTATAAAGCTGCTCAAAGAAAAAAGTCATAAATAACGTGTGTGTGTGTGCGTATATGTGTGTGTGTGTGTGTGTGCGTATATGTGTGTGTGTGTGTGTGTGCTGACCTCTTCTAGAGGTGAAATTGAGGCACTTTCTCCTCCATAATATGGGTTAGAGTCGATATGAAGTACCTTCTTACCACTGACAGACATGAGTCCAGATATGATACATTCCTGTAAGAGTTTGATCATCAGCTCAATATATCACAATAATAAACTCTAAACCCAAAGCCTTTCATGAAATCCACACAATAACTCACTGTAGTAATATAGATCTGATTTTGTGTGCTCCACATTTTTCAGTTTTGTGAATAAAGTTTCTTACCTTCAGCCCGGTTCCCAAAACAATCACATCAAACTCAGACATTCTGAAACAGACACACAGTCTATCCAATATACCCGTCTGTCTCAGCTCTGAGTGTGTGTGTGTGTGTGTGTGTGTGTGTGTGTGATCAATTATCCTCCTGTCATAAGCTTCACACTGTCATGAGAATAACACTGACATCCACCATCTGTCTGACTTTAATGAAAATACCCACAAACATTTCAGAAAAATAATACATAAAATAAAATAACAAATTAATTAATAATAAAATTAATAATCCTATGAATTCATTTCTGATACATTTAAATTTATGCATTTGGCAGACACTTTTATCCAAAGCGATTTACATTGCATTATACTACACATTTGTATCTGAGTATGTAGAATCCCTGAGATCAAACCTATGACCTCATGCTCTAACCACTGATGTAACTAATGTAAACTACAATTTGCCAATATATTGTATAACAACAGATGCACACATACACAACTGATTTAAGTAATACATAACAAAATATATCTTAATTTCATTATGTATGTATTTTGTATTTTTTAAAAACATGGTTTTAACAGTGATTTGGTTCTGGAACCGGGTCTGACTGAGCTACAGGAACGCTACAGATATTTAAAAAAGTATATGTTTTTTTAAATAATTCATATTTATACATATTCCTGATGCTGTGTTTGTCTGTGTTCAATAAATTAATACAAAATAACTCACATAACTACAGCTCCCAGAATACAAAGTACAAATGAACTACATCTACCGGAATGCTTTGCGCAGACACTTCCTGGACTTCTCATTCTCGTTATTTTGTTTGATCTGTAGTTTAGTGTTGTTTTACAGACTGAATGCGCGTGTTGAACTGATGTTATTGGCACAGAAGCGAATATAAAAGACTTTTATAAAGAAATTATAGAGAAGGATTTGATCCGTTTCTCTTCCTGAAACTCACAGAATGACTAAAGGTGTAAGTTACACTGATATTTATTTGAGCAGCTGTTTACTAACATCTCACCTGTCTGATCTCACGTGTCTGATGTTTGCTGTCAGTTGTCAGCTGGTGAGCAGCACACGCGCGTCCACAGCCGCAAATCTGCAGGTTTTCTGGAGCGCGTGAGTGAAAGCACAGGCGGCGTGATCGCGGGAATCTGTCTCTTCATCCTGTCTGTCTATCTGCTCTTCAACAACGAGGTTAGTGTGTGTGTGTGTGTTGTGTCAGTGTGTTGTGTCAGTTTGTGTGTGTTGTGTCAGTGTCCGTGTGTTGTGTCAGTTTGTGTGTGTTGTGTCAGTGTCAGTGTGTTGTGTCAGTGTTGTGTTGATGTATGTGTTGTAGGGTCGAGCTGTACGCACTTCTCTCTCTCTCTGGATGAGGGTCTCTCTTAGGTTGTGTTGTGTTGATGTGTGTGTTGTAGGGTCGAGCTGTACGCACCTCTCTCTCTCTGGATGAGGGTCTCTCTCAGGTTGTGTCTCTTCATGCAGACGAGAATTTGGATCCTCAGAATAACAATCGTCTGGTTCATCTGTCCGGCCTGCTGCACACAGCACAGGTACATCATTATTACACAACACACACACACAGCACAGGTACATCATTATTACACAACACACACACAGCACAGGTACATCATTATTACACAACACACACACACAGCACAGGTACATCATTATTACACAACACACACACAGCACAGGTACATCATTATTACATAACACACACACACAGCACAGGTACATCATTATTACACAACACACACACACAGCACAGGTACATCATTATTACACAACACACACACACAGCACAGGTACATCATTATTACACAACACACACACACAGCACAGGTACATCATTATTACACAACACACACACAGCACAGGTACATCATTATTACACAACACACACACACAGCACAGGTACATCATTATTACACAACACACACACAGCACAGGTACATCATTATTACACAACACACACACACAGCACAGGTACATCATTATTACACAACACACACACAGCACAGGTACATCATTATTACACAACACACACACACAGCACAGGTACATCATTATTACACAACACACACACAGCACAGGTACATCATTATTACACAACACACACACACAGCACAGGTACATCATTATTACACAACACACACACAGCACAGGTACATCATTATTACATAACACACACACACAGCACAGGTACATCATTATTACACAACACACACACAGCACAGGTACATCATTATTACACAACACACACACACACACAGCACAGGTACATCATTATTACACAACACACACACAGCACAGGTACATCATTATTACACAACACACACACAGCACAGGTACATCATTATTACACAACACACACACACAGCACAGGTACATCATTATTACACAACACACACACAGCACAGGTACATCATTATTACACAACACACACACAGCACAGGTACATCATTATTACACAACACACACACAGCACAGGTACATCATTATTACATAACACACACACAGCACAGGTACATCATTATTACACAACACACACACAGCACAGGTACATCATTATTACACAACGTTCATGTACACACTGTTTGTTTTCATGCTCATGTTCTGTGTGTGTGTGTGTGTGTGTGTGTGTGTAGCCGCTGTATGACCCGAACTATAGTGTGTCTGTACATGCAGTGAAGTTGAAGAGACAGGTGGAGATGTACCAGTGGGTGGAGTACACAGAGAGCAGGTGAAACACACACTCACACACATATACATTTAGTCATTTAGGAGACGCTTTTATCCAAAGTGACTTACAGAGAGATTAGGAAGCAATAAAGCGATATGTCATAAGGGGCAATAATACAATAAGTTTCTACAAAAGCTAGAACACTACCTATTCAAAAAAGTCAAAGTCAGCTTTATTGTCAATTCTGCCACATGTACAGTACATACATATAGAGGATTGAAATTGCGTTACTCTCAGACCCCAGGTGCTTACAGATAACACAGAATAGAAATATGTCAAACAAATATATTAAAAATACAGATAAATACAGTTCTATATATACGCCATACAACTGTACAAGCAAGGATGTATAACAAGATAATGTGCAAACCAATGAAATAGACAACAGTGCAGATGAAATAGACAACAGTGCAGATGAAATAGACAACAGTGCAGATGAAATAGACAACAGTGCAGATGAAATAGACAACAGTGCAGATGAAATAGACAACAGTGCAGATGAAATAGACAACAGTGCAAATGAAATAGACAACAGTGCAGATGAAATAGACAACAGTGCAGATGAGATACACAACAGTGCAGATAAGATACACAACAGTGCAGATGAAATAAACGACAGTGCAGATGAGATGTAGTGCAAAACGCAAAAAGCTTACCTTATCAGAGAGAGAGGTTATAATAAATATTCACACATGTGCACGTCTCTCTCGTGTTCATTCTGCAGCTTCACAACATTTTTCATTTCAGAGATTTTGAAGAAAATGGGGAGACTAAGACAGAAACCACATACACATACAGTGAGTGCTTCCTGATATCTGTCATGTCTCACTCATGTCTCAGTGATGTCTCACTCATATCTCAGTGATGTGATGTGTCACTCATGTCTCAGTGATGTCTCACTCATATCTCATTGAAGTGATGTCTCACTCATATCTCAGTGATGTCTCACTCATATCTCAGTGATGTCTCACTCATATCTCAGTGATGTCTCACTCATATCTCAGTGATGTTTCACTCATATCTTACTCATATCTCAGTGATGTCTCGCTCATATCTCAGTGATGTCTCGCTCATATCTCAGTGATGTCTCACTCATATCTTACTCATATCTCAGTGATGTCTCGCTCATATCTCAGTGATGTCTCGCTCATATTTGACTCATATCTCAGTGATGTGTGTGTGTGTGTGTTTGTTCCAGACACAGAGTGGAGGTCAGAGGTCATTAACAGTCAACATTTTGATCAGGAGGTCGGACACATGAACCCAAGGTTAAACGTCATCACATCTCTCTCTTCTCATGCTGCTGCTTGCTTGTGTTTATTGTGTAATGATGTCATCAGCATCACGTTCATGTTTGTGTTTGTTGAGTGATGATGTCATCAGCATCACGTTCATGTTTGTGTTTGTTGAGTGATGATGTCATCAGCATCACGTTCATGTTTGTGTTTGTTGAGAGATGATGTCATCAGCATCACGTTCATGTTTGTTGAGAGATGATGTCATCAGCGTCACATTCATGTTTGTGTTTGTTGAGAGATGATGTCATCAGCATCACGTTCATGTTTGTTGAGAGATGATGTCATCAGCGTCACGTTCATGTTTGTGTTTGTTGAGTGATGATGTCATCAGCGTCACGTTCATGTTTGTTGAGTGATGATGTCATCAGCGTCACGTTCATGTTCGTGTTTGTTGAGTGATGATGTCATCAGCGTCACGTTCATGTTTGTTGAGTGATGATGTCATCAGCGTCACGTTCATGTTTGTGTTTGTTGAGAGATGATGTCATCAGCATCACGTTCATGTTTGTGTTTGTTGAGAGATGATGTCATCAGCGTCACGTTCATGTTTGTGTTTGTTGAGAGATGATGTCATCAGCGTCACGTTCATGTTTGTGTTTGTTGAGAGATGATGTCATCAGCGTCACGTTCATGTTTGTGTTTGTTGAGTGATGATGTCATCAGCGTCACGTTCATGTTTGTGTTTGTTGAGTGATGATGTCATCAGCGTCACGTTCATGTTTGTGTTTGTTGAGTGATGATGTCATCAGCGTCACGTTCATGTTTGTGTTTGTTGAGTGATGATGTCATCAGCGTCATGTTCATGTTTGTTGAGTGATGATGTCATCAGCGTCATGTTCATGTTTGTGTACAGTGCAATGGCGGTGGAGAGCGTGACGGTCGTGGCTCCTGACGTGTGGGTGGGAAAACTCTTTCTGTCTACAGGTTTAATCGAGCAGATCAATGACTTCCACACGCTTAGTCTTAAAGGATTCCCTGCTTTTGATGCCAACACTTTTCTCTCTGTGTATGAAGATGATTTTTATCACACCGCAAACCCCCGACGGCCAGAGGTGAGCACACGCATGTGTCTCTGTGTTTGTGATATCACATGATGCTGATTGATGTTGTGTGTGTTCAGGTGGGAGATGTTCGCGTTCGCTTTACCTATGCCGGTCTCAGTGGTGATGGCATGTATCCTGGCCCCGCCCACAGGGTGAGAACAGCCATTCGGCTTCAGATGTTTTTTGGATGTTAAGTCACAGCAGAGGTTTGATCGTGTGTTGTGTTGTAGGCGAGCATTGTGGCCATGCAGCATGGAGATCAGTTAAAGCCGTATAAGACTCGCACAGGAGAAACGCTGGAGATCTTGTACATGGACGAGCTTTCAGCAGAGGTGAGAATCTGACACACGCGGGTTTGTGTCGTGTCTCTGCTGCGCTTGTTCTCATGTGTGTTTGTGTGTTAGGAGGTGTTTGCTAAAGAACACCAGCTGAATGCGATGAAGACATGGGCATTGAGAGTGGCTGGATGGGCGCTCATGTTTCTGGCCATCAGTCTGTCCACACGCATCATATACACGCTGGGTAACACATACACACACACACACACACACACACACAGTCTTACACTAGTTGTGTTGTAGTTGTGACAGTTTCTCTTTGCAGTGGATTGGGTTCCGGTTCTGAGAGAGTTGGTATCTGTGGGTTTGAAGATGTTTGCTCTCTGCATCTCGTCATCTCTTTCTCTGCTCACTATCGCCGCCGGATGGATCTTCTATCGCCCTCTGGTGGCCGGACTGATAACAGCCCTCGCGCTCCTGCCTATTCTCATTGCACGCGCCAGAGTTCCGGCCAAGAAATCGCAATGACTGTTCTAACATGTTTGTGTGGTATAACGACTGCAGGATCTGTTACATTGAACGAGAGATTTTGTGATTCAGACAGTGACGAACAGAATCAAATGTCTATAAGGTAAAGTTGTCTTTGTTACATGATCTGCTCTCAGCGTCCTGTGATGATAAACACTGCAACACAGGTTTGTTCATTTACGTCATTTTGACAGCAGAAATTATAAGTCGACATGAACTAATAATGAACAATTCTTTTACATTGGGTTAGTGTTCATCTTAAAATGTTCATTATGTTGTATAGATTCAATGGAACGCATTATGAAACAACAGAGATTTCTTTATAAATTAGTTTTGTTCATTGTTCGTTTTCGATATGTCTTGTATTATTGTTACGTCTGAAAGTTGATCGAGTAGCGTGGACTCGGCTACTTCATATACTGTATATTTTCATAATTTATAAAAAATGCATACCTAAATTCAGTTTTCAATCAACATTTGTGAACCACACCCTAAAAAATGAAAGTGAATTAAGTTGTGACTTAAGTGAAATATTTTTTATGTGAATATAAAAAACAAACAAGCACAGAAACAGGAGATTTACTTCTTGAAAGACATGAGCCAAGAACAAGATTTGTATAAAGATTTTAATACACAAACATAACAAATTCTGCTTTTTTATGAAAGACAAAAAAAAAAGAAATTTCAAGTCTCGTCCACGTGTGTACGTTGGTCCTGATGCGTTTTGTTTTTTTAAACTTTGTTGCATATTTGTATTAGCGGCTCACAGTGCATCACTATGAACAGCAAAATGTGGCATTTAATTCAATGATGTACAAACAGAAACATTAAATACTGACACAAACTCTCATCACTAGCTGAACTGATTCAGTTAAAAGAATAAAAATACTCCGATGTTCAAGTCATTTTGTCCATTACAGCAAGAGGCATTTATTGCTCTTCTTGCCCCTCCTGGCCTGCAGCGCCGCCCTGGTGGCCATTTCGAAAACCTCCCTGACTCCATCCTTCGTTTTAGCCGAGCATTCCATGTATCCGAAGGCACAGATTCTGTTGGCCATATCCCGGCCCTCCTCCGGTTTGACAGGCTCCTGCAGGAGGACAACAGCATGCGAATGTGTTCAATTTCGTGTTCAAGTTATTCAGGCACATCTGTGACATTCTAAGTACCTGCTTCATCTTGAAGAGCTCGCGACGCGTGTGTTCGTCGTTCCGAAGGTCCTTCTTGTTGCCCACCAGGATTATGGGAACGTTGGGGCAGAAGTGTTTCACCTCTGGAGTCCATTTCTCTGGAATGTTCTCTGCAGAGAAGAGAAGGTCGAAGGTCAGCAGACCGATACGCACATGAATGCGTCAAGGAGACGCGCAGCAGAACTCACCTAGACTGTCGGGACTGTCGATGGAAAAACACATCAGGATGACGTCTGTGTCGGGATAAGACAGCGGCCGGAGTCGATCGTAATCCTCCTGACCTGCTGTATCCCACAGTGCCAACTCCACCTGAAACAAACACACAACATACATATCTATCTTCAATATTTACATATTATTCAGATAACTGTGCCGAAGATATTACATCACGGAAAATATGATTTGTGAGACAAAGACACCATTGTATTCCTCCTCTAAATCTTGCACGTTAATTCATCCATAAAAAGGATAACCAATCTGTAATGTGGGCTTATTGGATAATATAAATATAAAACAGATAATAAACACAATCTCATCATTTGCAAGACGACAATCGCTACAAACCAATCTCTCATCACCCCGAGCATTTAATCTGTATTATGTGCGCTCACTAGTTTTTGCAAGCCTTTTTGGAAAATCATGCGGACATATATCAAGCATCATCAAAATTTGTAAAGGTATATCGCTCGGTCCTATAATAAAAGGGTTGAATGTATAGATTCAAAAAAGTTTTTTGTGCTCACAGACAGTAAACAGCACACAGTAAAGCTGCAGCTAAAACACATAAACTATTACTAACCATCCCTTCATCTGTTTAAAGCAGTATAAATCTACAATATACTGACCAAGGCACGAAGTACAGACACAACGAGGAAGAACACACACCTGTTTACTGTCCACTTCAATGTCGGCCACATAGTTTTCAAACACAGTGGGCACATAAACTTCTGGAAACTGATCTTTACTGAAGACGATGAGGAGACACGTCTTCCCACAAGCACCATCACCAACAATCACCAACTTCTTACGGATGGCGGCCATACTTGCACTGCACATACAACAAAACACAACACAATACATAAAACCTTTAATAATAATTATGAGTTTCTACAACACAACACGACGAATATATGACATTCAGCCCCCATTTATATCACGTGGACTAACTACTATCATGAAAATCAGATCACAGTGCAAAAAAGTCTTTATTTTGACTTGCATGTAGGTTTAGGAGTGACGTTAACACTTGCAACTAAAAACATAAATACTAAAATAAACAAGACAAGAGATAAACACGAAAACAAATAACGTTACATTGTTTGATTTGAAATAAAACGTACACTGCCGGTATAATGGTTTCAAATGCTTTTATGTTTAAAAATTATATAAAATGTTCTTGATGATGTTTTAGCGGATTTAAAACCGAAGTGCAAACGTTGTTGCTTTAAAATAGAGCGCGTTGGCCAATACGCCGCTAGAACTGTAATGCTACATGGCGATCAAACGAAACATTTAGACTCATAAATGGCAAATTCGTGATAAAACTACACATTTAACAAGAGTATAAAATAATTTAACGTAATTTTTAAAGCAGTGCTGATGCTAAGATAACAGGCTACTAAAGCGGAAGTGTGCGACTCGAGTCATTTAAAGCGCTTTAATGTTTAAAACAACGCGCGATCATCGAGTCACTCGCATGAACTAAACTCTGTGAAAATACTTCATGCTTTTAAATGTGAATTTCGTGTAGAAACTATAATAAATCTAATCTCACCGTGAGATTTATTAGCCTTGCGTTTTCCGGGTCGCTTCAGTACGCGCGCCTGAAGCCAGACACAATCAGACAAGATGGCGACTGGAGAACAAGACGTCAAAATAAAAGTCGCGCACAGATGTCAAAATAAGTGTTTTCAAAGGAGTAAATGGAAATTTTATTTTTGTTTACATTGAAAATGTAAAAATAAATTTTGAGATCATGCAGTTTCATCCCAGTTTAACCCAGTTACAACTCAGAGCACAATATCATGATTAGTTTTTAACATTCGAGTCCTTGTTGTTGACTGCTTGCTGCTCTTGGTCAGAGGCTGCACACACCATCCTCGCTTTGACCTTCTTATTAGAGGAAATGATGAGGAATGGGCTAAGAGAGGCATAACACGAGGAGAAGAACACTCTCATATCGGCCACCACGGGAGGCACTTGAGCCACAGTCAACATATAGATCCAGATCACGTTATCGATGCCAAAAAACACGGCGTACAGAACCACCAACATCACCACCGTCTTGGCCGCCCGCGTTTCCATAGTGCCGCCCTGCGACCGCCGGATACCTCTCACCCTTCTGCTGTGGCGATGCAGGAGGACCAGGATGTAGACGCTGGAGCCTAGCATCACCCCAACAAAAGCGAAGTCTCGCACCGAAACGGCGACGCCGTTAATGACGTAGGATAAGTTATTACGAAAGTTGACGTGGCAGAAGCCCAGGTTGAGTGTGAACGGGGGGACGGTACCGTTATGAGGGGCCATGGAGAAGAACGGGGCGGCTATGCAAACGGCCATGTTTATAAACCACAGCGCCACAAAGGAGGGGACGACCAGCTGCGGCAGCTTGGCCTTCACCCTGGACAGGTACGGTTTGGACGCAGGCGCCACGGTTACCGCCTGAAAGACGCTCAGCATGCAGGTGATGCAGACCGACAGGGCTCTGGCGATGCGGTACGTGTAGATGACCATCTTGCAGCCGGCGTCGTTGATCAGATTTTGGAGGCCGAACACGGTCATGGTCTGCGGGACACCACGTGTCAGCAGCAGCAGGAGGTCAGCGAAGGCCAGGTGGCACAGAATCATATCCACGGGCTGCAGGTTGGGATCGGTCAGCGCGATGTGAACGTACGCCAGCAGGACCAGCACGTTGCCGAGGATGCCCAGTCCTGCCTGCAAGAGGAAGGAGACGCCTTTGATGGTGACGCATAAGTCCATGGAGCCACACCTGCAGAGTTTAGATACATTAATGAGCATGTGCAATAATCAACATCGACAAGCAGTTTGATATGATTCGCTTACCTGCGTGTGAGTGTACAAATGTTCTGTTTGTAAGATCTGCTGTACTTTGTGACTCGTGCTATGTGACTATATAGCCCCTCACGTACTCGTGGGAGTCGCCACGAACACAAGAAAACAAAGACGTAAAAAATTTTTTTACAGAACATAAAAATTGTCCACCTGCGTGCCACCTTAATTCCTCAGAGCTTGTGTCTGTACATCAGCAGATATTTCGAATTTAAAATCTTCAGTTCAAAGTTGATTTGACTTTTTACAACTTACATGCCTGCAAAGCAGCTGTAGAGAAAGTACATTGTTAAACAAATGGAAAAGAAAAATAAAGAAAGAAATGTCGCCAGTAATAGACAGTCATACATATTCATAAATATACTTTTCTGTAGCTCAGATTTTAGATCATGATGCTAGCAACACCAAGGTCATGGGTTTGATCCCTGGGATTGCACATCAAATATAAATGTATAGTATAATGCAATGTAAGTCACTTTGGATAAAAGCGTCTGTCAAATGTGTAAATATATATATATTAAAAAACATTAAATTAAATGGTATTATTGCAATTACAAGCTTCACTTGCTTTCCAAGTTTGTAAACAGATTTACATGATCAGTAAGTGCTTCTGTGTGCATGCTGAGTGTTGATTTTTGAAAGGTAAGAACCCATGACAGGTATCATGTTAAACTTTACACACCAATCTGACTTATTGAAATGGAGTTAGAGAGAAAAAAACAATACGGTTAAACAATTCAGCTAGAATTTGCAAGAAAATCACAGACTGCACATGAGCATAACAGAGAATATACAGGGACATACAGAGAGACTGTGAGTATGGATCAAAAATAAAATAATGAGTATAGATAAAAAATCTATCAAATATAATCAAACTGCACTGGATGTAGAATTTATTTATTAAATTATTTATGAAAGTTCACATGTTGTCTTTGTTTCTTAATATTGTTCTCTTGTGGTTTCCTGAATGTTTTTCAAGGCCAAAATATATTTTGAACCTACAGACTCCAAACCATTTCTTCTCTTGTCTTTCTCTCGTAATTCTATATTGTTTACTTGTGAGTGTGTTTGTCCCTTGTGTGTCCTTGCAGGATAATTAGACAACATTAAGATCATTAACTAATGAAACGTCTGTTAAGCCGCTTTCGGGCAGGTCTCAACTCGTTTGTTTTCTGTTGTTTCATTTAATGAGATTCACCGTCATGTCCCGGGATTCCTCCAGAGTTTGACAAACATCTCGAGAGATCAGAATCTTTTAATCCTTGTGTTCATATCTAACACAGCAGCACCATACAATGTGCAATATAACCAACGCATTTTATATTACGACACCCGTGTTCACTCTTTCTCTATATAGCTATGTATGTGACGAATAAAAAAACAAATCTTGAATCTTGAAATCTGAATCTTTTCAAAAATAAAAACAAAAATGATTCTGCTGTGGATGATTGAGACAAAGGGTTATTTGTGACAGAATCACTGGATTGAACATCATTCAGATAATGAACTCACTGAACATTAACATCCCTACGGCTAGTCTAACAAGACTATAAGACCCGATGATCATCCTGAGATTCATTGAACGACTCCAAGAAGAATCCTGGTGTTTTTTTTAAAAAATATCACATGAGAGGGATCGATTTATCGTTGGCCGTCGTCGTCTCAAATGCTCAGGGATGAACTCGCACGCTTGGATGCGCGGGATGCTGTATCTGTCACTCACGGTGACGGGCGTTCCGGGAAATGTCGTGGTCATCTGTGCTTTTCTCTCAGCGATGTATCGCGAGGGTCGTCTCTTACCTGCTGACGCCATCGTGCTGCACCTGGCATCTGCAAACCTCATGGTGGTGGGCGTGCGCTGCCTGCTGGAGGTGCTCGCCACGTTCGACATCTACAACGCTTTTGACGACATTGGCTGCAAAGCCATCATCTTCATCTACCGCACATCCAGATCTCTGTCCATTTGGCTGACGTTCGTTCTGAGCGCCTATCAGTGCCTGAGCATCGCTCCGCCTGGCTCACGCTGGGCAGATGCTCGGCTTCTGGTGGCCCAATACCTGGGTGCCATTTTCCTGACGCTGTGGGTGACCAACACCTCCATGAGCGTTGCTCCACTCCTGTTCGCCGCAGGTGCCAAGAACGACTCCAAACTCATACAGAATGGAATTAACGTGGAATTTTGTTTTCTGAGCTTTCCGTCCAGGATCTCTCGGGACGCCAATGGAGGCGTACAGGTTGGGAGAGATGTGGTGCCCATGGCGTTAATGGCGACGGCAAGCCTCATCATTCTAGTCTTCTTATATCAGCACAGCCGGCAGGTGAAAGGTTTACGCAGCGGCGGGCCGGTCGCCGGGGGCAGGCAGGGCCCGTCTGCAGAACGGCGGGCAGCCGTCACCGTGGTCACCTTAGTATCTTTGTACGTGTTGTTTTACGGAGTGGATAACGGGCTGTGGGTGTACACGCTAACGGTTCAGCAGACTATGAGTTCATCACTGATCTCAGATCTGAGGATTTTCTTCTCATCTCTGTACGCCGCCATCAGTCCCATCATCATCATTGCCTCTAACAAGAAAGTGAACAGACAGCTGACGTGCGGAAACAGACTGAAGGCGCTTTCTGAGCCAATTCAGTCCAAAGTCTAATACATCACATCCGCAATCTTATAAACAAAAACATGTCACATGTCTGTCGTCATGAATTCCGAAGCCTCACTCTTGAGAATGTATGAAACTGTGTTTAGACATGTATAGTGTATAGTATAAAAGTGTCATCTGTAATCAAATGCCTTTCTCAGAACTAACTTTAGGTTTCACATTTTAAAGAGGAATTTGTATCAGAAGTAAAGTTAGCTTTATGAGACAACTGAACTTAAATTTTAAAAAATCTAGTTGTATTTTGATTAACTTATTTAGATTTAAATTTTAAAAAAATAACTAGATTTTTTTATAGTCAGTTTATTATAATTTAAGTTCAATTGACTAATCTGATTTAACTTAAACATTTAAGACAACTTCTTTTTAATAGTTTTTCATAAATCTAGGTTCATACATTTTTGCACAGATCTTCACACTGATCTATATCTTTTCTAAGGGATCAGTTTTTTCTTAAACTGCCGATCAAACTTCCCAAAAATCCCATAGACTTACACTGAATGCATCATCAGTGGAAGATGGCGGTTACAGTGGAATCATACAAATTTCTTGGTTAATAAATAATTTAATTAGTTTCCATGACAGATTTCTAGGTATATTTGGTTTGTTATGGACCTTGCAAGTTTGTAAATGTGGAATTACCACAGGGACAGACGAGAAAATCTGATTTTTCTTGAGCGCAGCATAAATCTGTGCATTGTCTGAATTCATTCACTCGTTTCATTCACTACTTTAAATGAACTATATTAGTGTACTAATTTAGGCAATAGTGAATGAGTAGGGGGCTATTTCGGACACAGCCAACCTCTACATTTCAAGCCAACATAAAGTATGTTCACAAACGTTTACCTCATCTATTTGTCAATGATTACGTGACTTACAGATGCATAAAAAAATCGAACAAAATCAAAACATATAAGAGTAGATATAGATATATTATATTATACTATGAAAGAAACACAAAAGAAACCTCATAATTACAGTTACATTTTGTGTTTATTTGTTCTCTAAAGCTGCTGGAGGAGAGGGTGTGTATGCGTTTATATGTGAACATCAGCAGGAGATGAACAATAAACAAATATTTTAATATCAGATTCATTTTATTATCATTAAGATTTCACATACAGACAGTGAAAGTGTGTACAGTGATAAATGACATCATGTAAGTGGAAAGATGATCAGACACTGAAGACTCATGTATTTTTATCAGATGCTTGATCCATGTTTTATTTTCTTCACTCGGCTGAAGTCTGATGTGTTCAAACAGACTCCGGTGGAATGAAGGAGACAACACACAGAAGTGTTTAGATATTCACTGTGTGCATACGGTTTCTTGATGTACAAGACCAGACCTGCTGTGAATCTGCCCTGCAACTACACGCATGCAAGCACACACACACGCACGCACCTAATGCTTAACCTAAACTTTATGAATAAAACTTAATTTTAAGTTTTAAATTAAATTTACTGAAAATAAATGCCTTTATGATCTGATATCTGACAGAAAAAGGTAAAAGAGCGATTTCAGCATGTGAAACTAGTTCTCCAGCGTTAAAGTGAAACTAGTTCTCCAGCGTTAAAGCTATACATACTTTACACCTTACGTGTGTAAGCTGTTTGAAATGGCGTTGTTCTTACACTTTCTCTATTCTAATCAGAAACTGGTGGGTGGAGTTAGTGCTATTTGTACTCCAGAATTTTTCCCACTTAAATCTATCTATTTATTAAAATAGCATCAACTTTACTTTATACTCACCAATAGATTCAAGATCAAATGACAGTTAGATTACTGTCAGACAGAGAAGAGAAACTGCTGTCCATGTTACACAATCCAACAGAAAGATCCGCTGGGAAGAGAAGAGTCCAGAGAGCTGAAGTTATTGTGGATTTGTCTCTGTTCTATTACCTGTTCCAGGTGCAATGTTCATTCAGCCCAGGAGCCGCCCCTATGAGTCATGGCCTCACCCACCACAACTCAAGTGAAATGATTGATGTTTGGTCTGTTAAACAGTGATATCAAGGCTTTACGCTAAGACATTAGTCACATGTGCAGACTGTGTTTCAACATTACACAAATACATTGGTTTCATTGGTGCTTGGATGGAAGTGAGTGTTGCTGTGTGTGCTCGTGGCACCTTTGGAAGTCATTACTGCATGAGTTGATGTTTTGACAGACAGGTTTGCTAATGTCACCATACAAGGAAGTGCAAAGTATTGTCAGGACTCGCTGCAGGAATGTGAAAGTCATTTTATTAATCCAAACATCAGACCAGCAACATTTTTGTGTACTTTATACAGTCACACGAGGTGCGCACACACTTATGTTTGTGAAGATTCTTCATTTGCTAATTTTGACTGAGAAACAAGCTAGATTATTAGCTGTGCAAAGTTTTATTAATGATTTCACTGTTGCTTCCTGTTCGGTTTCTTGTCACACTTCCTTTATTGACTTTGTGCCTTCATGCTCTTTATTTAGTAACTGAATTGAATTGTGCTTTGCTGTTGTGAGAATAACTGAAATAAAAAGCAGAGGAAAGCTGAATGATGGAAACTTTGGAAGCGCTGCAGGAATGTGGACAGGATTGAACATGCACTCGTTTGTTTCGTCTGAATCTGTAGATGATACACAAGCAACACCTCAATGAGATGAAAATAAGGTTAATTTAGATAACGCTTTACTTTTACAATGTTGCAGGTTAGGTGATGAAAATACAGCAGCCTCCCCCACGGCATCTCGCCGTAGTTTGGAGCAGGAGGCCGAGGAAAAGGCACGGGCTGGCGCATGTTTTTGAGTGTTAACGGACCCCTATCTAACGCGCAGTTACTTAAGTCAACCAAATTGCCGTTTGAGATCGCTGACCAAATTATCACTGGCCTTACTCACATAAGGTGTCAGATCACATGGGTTTACTAACCTTAGGTGTTAGGCTGCTCGGGTATACCGACATTAGGGTTAGGATATGATTCGGACAGATTACTCTGTACGCTACGCTCCACCCCCAGAGTGCCTACACGGCTGTTGGTTTGATAGGTGGATGCGCAGAAATGCACAGGCCGGCGCATGTTAGTGAGGATTGATATGCCCTCTGCTTGTTCTGAGATGACCAGAGCGCAAATACTAAAACGACACCAGTCCTATCCTCCCCCCAAAAACCATGGCTCCCATTTCCACTCGTCACCCCAGACACACACATCAGTAGTGGACCCCAGGAGGGTTAGGGTTAGGTTTTGAAAATACAACAATCCCCCCCACAGCATCTCGCCGTGGTTTGGTATAGGTTAGGTTAGGGTTAGGGTTAGGGTTAGGTTAGGGTTAGGTTTAGGGTTAGGGTTAGGTTAGGTTAGGGTTAGGGTTAGGGTTAGGTTAGGTTAGGGTTAGGGTTAGGTTAGGTTAGGGTTAGGGTTAGGGTTAGGTTAGGGTTAGGGTTAGGGTTAGGGTTGGTTAGGGTTAGGGTTAGGGTTAGGGTTAGGGTTAGGGT
>JAOTQM010000736.1:0-60521 GCA_026939265.1 Oreonectes daqikongensis
TGTTCCTGTCAGATTTGTCTTTCCTGACATGTCCCTGAACGAAAAAGATGAGAACTGATGAAAACATTACTTTAACAGTTTTTCATGTTCCTAGAATGGCTATGAGTGTCAGAATAAAGCTTTCTTTGCAAAACTCATGTTTTGTCAGATTTGTGTTTCCTGACATGTCCCTGAACAAAAAAGATGATGAGAACTGATGAAAACATTACTTTAACACTCATTTCATGTTCCTAGAGTGGCTTGAGTGTCAGAATAAAAATTTCTTTGCAAAACTCATGTTCCTGTCAGATTTGTGTCTTTCCTGACATGGCCCTGAACGAAAAGATGAGAACTGATGAAAACATTACTTTAACACTTTTTTCATGTTCCTAGGGGGCTTGTGTGTCAGAATAAAGCTTTCTTTGCAAAACTCATGTTCCTGTCAGATTTGTGTTTCCTGACATGTCCCTGAAGAAAAGATGAGAACTGATGAAAACATTACTTTAACAGTTATTTCATGTTCCTAGGAAGGCTTGTGTGTCAGAATAAAGCTTTCTTTGCAAAACTCATGTTCCTGTCAGATTTGTCTTCCTGACATGTCCCTGAACAAAAAAGATGAGAACTGTAGAAAACATTACTTTAACACTCATTTATGTTCCTAGGATGGCCTGTGTGTAGAAAAACTTTCTTTGCAAAACTCATGTTCCTGTCAGATTTGTTTTCCTGACATGTCCCTGAACGAAAAATGAGAACTGATGAAAACATTACTTTAACACTCATTTCATGTTCCTAGGGTGGCTTGTGTGTCAGAATAAAGCTTTCTTTGCAAAACTCATGTTCCTGTCAGATTTGTCTTTCCTGACATGGAAAAAAAGAATGAGAACTGAGAAAACATTACTTTAACACTCATTTATGTTCCTAGGATGGCTTGTGTGTCAGAAATAAAGCTTTCTTTGCAAAACTCATGTTCCTGTCAGATTTGTGTTTCCTGACATGTCCCTGAAAAAAAAAAGATGAGAACTGATAAAACATTACTTTAACACTCATTTCATGTTCCTAAGGTGGCTTGAGTGTCAGAAAAAGCTTTCTTTAAAAAACTCATGTTCCTGTCAGATTTGTCTTTCCTGACATGGCCCTGAACGAAAAAGATGAGAACTGATGAAAACATTACTTTAACAGTTTTCATGTTCCTAGGTGGCTTGTGTGTCAGAATAAAGCTTTCTTTGCAAAACTCATGTTCCTGTCAGATTTGTTTTCCTGACATGTCCCTGACAAAAAAGATGAGAACTGATGAAAACATTACTTTAAACAGTTATTTCATGTTCCTAGAATGGCTTGAGTGTCAGAATAAAGCTTTCTTTGCAAAACTCATGTTCCTGTCAGATTTGTGTTTCCTGACATGCCCCTGAAAAAAAAGATGAGAACTGATGAAAACATTACTTTACACTCATTTTCATGTTCCTAGGGTGGCTTGAGTGTCAGAAAAAGCTTTCTTTGCAAAACTCATGTTCCTGTCAGATTTGTGTTTCCTGACATGTCCCTGAACGAAAAAGATGAGAACTGATGAAAATTACTTTAACACTCATTTTCATGTTCCTAGGGTGGCTTGTGTGTCAGAATAAAGCTTTCTTTGCAAAACTCATGTTCCTGTCAGATTTGTCTTTCCTGACATGTCCCTGAACGAAAAGATGAGAACTGATGAAAACATTACTTTAACAGTTATTTCATGTTCCTAGAATGGCTTGAGTGTCAGAATAAAGCTTTCTTTGCAAAACTCATGTTCCTGTCAGATTTGTGTTTCCTGACATGTCCCTGAACAAAAAGATGAGAACTGTAGAAAACATTACTTTAACACTCATTTTCATGTTCCTAGGATGGCTTGTGTGTCAGAAAAAAGCTTTCTTTGCAAAACTCATGTTCCTGTCAGATTTGTGTTTCCTGACATGCCCCTGAACGAAAAGATGAGAACTGATGAAAACATTACTTTAACACTCATTTCATGTTCCTAGATGGCTTGAGTGTCAGAATAAAGCTTTCTTTGCAAAACTCATGTTCCTGTCAGATTTGTCTTTCCTGACATGTCCCTGAACGAAAAGATGAGAAACTGATGAAAACATTACTTTAACAGTTATTTCATGTTCCTAGAATGGTATTGAGTGTAAGAATAAAGCTTTCTTTGCAAAACTCATGTTTCTCTCAGATTTGTGTTTCCTGATATGTCCCTAAACAAAAAAGATGAGAACTAATGAAAACATTACTTTAAAACTCATTTCATGTTCCTAGAGTGGCTTGAGAGTCAGAATAAATCTTTCTTTGCAAAACTCATGTTCCTGTCAGATTTGTCTTTCCTGACATGGCCCTGAACGAAAAAGATGAGAACTGATGAAAACATTACTTTAACAGTTTTTTCACGTTCCTAGGGTGGCTTGTGTGTCAGAATAAAGCTTTCTTTGCAAAACTCATGTTCCTGTCAGATTTGTGTTTCCTGACATGTCCCTGATCGAAAAAGATGAGAACTGATGAAAATATTACTTTAACAGTTTTTTACGTTCCTAGGGTGGCTTGTGTGTCAGAATAAAGCTTTCTTTGCAAAACTCATGTTCCTGTCAGATTTGTCTTCCTGACATGGCCCTGAACAAAAAGATGAGAACTGTAGAAAACATTACTTTAACACTCATTTCATGTTCCTAGGATGGCTGTGTGTCAGAAAAAAGCTTTCTTTGCAAAACTCATGTTCCTGTCAGATTTGTGTTTCCTGACATGCCCCTGAACGAAAAAGATGAGAACTGAGAAAACATTACTTTAACACTCATTTCATGTTCCTAGGGTGGCTGTGTGTCAAAAAAGCTTTCTTTGCAAAACTCATGTTCCTGTCAGATTTGTCTTTCCTGACATGAAAAAAAGATGAGAACTGTAGAAAACATTACTTTAACACTCATTTTATGTTCCCAGGATGGCCTGTGTGTAAGAAAAAAGATTTCTTTGCAAAACTCATGTTCCTGTCAGATTTGTGTTTCCTGACATGTCCCTGAAAAAAAAGATGAGAACTGATAAAACATTACTTTAACACACTCATTTCATGTTCCTAAGGTGGCTTGAGTGTCAGAATAAAGCTTTCTTTGCAAAACTCATGTTCCTGTCAGATTTGTCTTTCCTGACATGGCCCTGAACGAAAAAGATGAGAACTGATGAAAACATTACTTTAACAGTTTTTCATGTTCCTAGGGTGGCTTGTGTGTCAGAAAATAAAGCTTTCTTTGCAAAACTCATGTTCCTGTCAGATTTGTGTTTCCTGACATGTCCCTGAACGAAAAAGATGAGAACTGATGAAAACATTACTTTAAACAGTTATTTTCATGTTCCTAGAATGGCTTGAGTGTCAGAATAAAGCTTTCTTTGCAAAAACTCATGTTCCTGTCAGATTTGTGTTTCCTGACATGCCCTGAACGAAAAAGATGAGAACTGATGAAAACATTACTTTAACAGTTTCATGTTCATTTCCTGGTGATTTGAGTGTCAGAATAAAGCTTTCTTTGCAAAACTCATGTTCCTGTCAGATTTGTGTTTCCTGACATGCCCCGAAACAAAAAAGATGAAACTGATGAAAACATTACTTTAACACTCATTTCATGTTCCTAGAAAGGCTTGAGTGTCAGAATAAAGCTTTCTTTGCAAAACTCATGTTCCTGTCAGATTTGTCTTTCCTGACATGGCCCAATCAAAAAAAGATGAGAACTGAGAAAACATTACTTTAACACTCATTTCATGTTCCTGGGATGGCCTGTGTGTCAGAAAAAGCTTTCTTTGCAAAACTCATGTTCCTGTCAGATTTGTGTTTCCTGACATGTCCCTGAACGAAAAAGAAAAGAACTGATGAAAACATTACTTTAACAGTTATTTTATGTTCCTAGAAAGGTATTGAGTGTCAGAATAAAGCTTTCTTTGCAAAACTCATGTTCCTGTCAGATTTGTTTTTCCTGACATGCCCCTAAACGAAAAAGATGAGAACTGATAAAAACATTACTTTAACAGTTTTTTCATGTTCCTAGGGTGGCTGTGTGTCAGAATAAAGCTTTCTTTGCAAAACTCATGTTCCTGTCAGATTTGTCTTTCCTGACATGGCCCTGAACGAAAAAGATGAGAACTGATGAAAACATTACTTTAACAGTTTTTTCATGTTCCTAGGGTGGCTTGTGTGTCAGAATAAAGCTTTCTTTTTAAAACTTTGTTCCTGTCAGATTTGTGTTTCCTGACATGTCCCTGAACGAAAAAGATGAGAACTGATGAAAACATTACTTTAACAGTTTTTTCATGTTCCTAGAAAGGTATTGAGTGTCAGAATAAAGCTTTCTTTGCAAAACTCATGTTCCTGTCAGATTTGTCTTTCCTGACATGGCCCCAATCAAAAAAGATGAGAACTGTAGAAAACATTACTTTAACACTCATTTCATGTTCCTAGAATGGCCTGTGTGTAAGAAAAAAGCTTTCTTTGCAAAACTCATGTTTCTTGTCAGATTTGTGTTTCCTGACATGCCCCTGAACGAAAAAGATGAGAACTGATGAAAACATTACTTTAACACTCATTTCATGTTCCTAGGATGGCTTGTGTGTCAGAATAAAGCTTTCTTTGCAAAACTCATGTTCCTGTCAGATTTTGTTTCCTGACATGTCCCTGAAAAAAAAAGATGAGAACTGATGAAAACATTACTTTAACACTCATTTCATGTTCCTAGGGTGGCTTGAGTGTCAGAATAAAGCTTTCTTTAAAACTCATGTTCCTGTCAGATTTGTCTTTCCTGACATGGCCCTGAACGAAAAAGATGAGAACTGATGAAAACATTACTTTAACAACATTTTTCATGTTCCTAGGGTGGCTTGTGTGTCAGAATAAAGCTTTCTTTGCAAAACTCATATTCCTGTCAGATTTGTGTTCCTGACATGTCCCTGAACAAAAAAGATGAGAACTGTAGAAAACATTACTTTAACAGTTATTTCATGTTCCTAGAAAGGTATTGAGTGTCAGAATAAAGCTTTCTTTCAAAACTCATGTTCCTGTCAGATTTGTCTTTCGTCTTTCCTGACATGGCCCTATCAAAAAGATGAGAACTGTAGAAAACATTACTTTAACACTCATTTTATGTTCCCAGGATGGCCTGTGTGTAAGAAAAAGCTTTCTTTGCAAAACTTATGTTCTTCTGTCAGATTGTGTTTCCTGACATGCCCCTGAACGAAAAAATATGAGAACTGATGAAAACATTACTTTAACACTCATTTCATGTTCCTAGGGTGGCTTGTGTGTCAGAATAAAGCTTTCTTTGCAAAACTAATGTTCCTGTCAGATTGGTCTTTCCTGACATGGAAAAAAGATAAGAACTGTAGAAAACATTACTTTAACACTCATTTTATGTTCCTAGATGGCCTGTGTGTAAGAAAAAGCTTTCTTTGCAAAACTCATATTCCTGTCAGATTTGTGTTTCCTGACATGTCCCTGAAAAAAAAGATGAGAACTGATGAAAACATTACTTTAACACTTATTTCATGTTCCTAGATGGTATTGAGTGTCAGAATAAAGCTTTCTTGCAAAACTCATGTTCCTGTCAGATTTGTGTTTCCTGACATGTCCCTGAAAAAAAAGATGAGAACTGATGAAAACATTACTTTAACACTCATTTCATGTTCCTAGGGTGGCTTGAGTGTCAGAAAAAGCTTTCTTTAAAAAACTCATGTTCCTGTCAGATTTGTCTTTCCTGACATGTCCCTGAAAGAAAAAGATGAGAACTGATGAAAACATTACTTTAACACTTATTTCATGTTCCTAGAATGGTATTGAGTGTCAGAATAAAGCTTTCTTTGCAAAACTCATGTCCTGTCAGATTTGTCTTTCCTGACATGGCCCTGAACAAAAAGATGAGAACTGATGAAAACATTACTTTAACAGTTTTTTCATGTTCCTAGGGTGGCTTGTGTGTCAGAATAAAGCTTTCTTTGCAAAACTCATGTTCCTGTCAGATTTGTGTTTCCTGACATGTCCCTGAACAAAAAAGATGAGAACTGAGAAAACATTACTTTAACACTCATTTTATGTTCCTAGGATGGCTTGTGTGTCAGAAAAAAGCTTTCTTTGCAAAACTCATTTTCCTGTCAGATTTGTGTTTCCTGACATGTCCCTGAAGAAAAAGATGAGAACTGATAAAAACATTACTTTAACACTCATTTCATGTTCCTAAGGTGGCTTGAGTGTCAGAAAAAGCTTTCTTTGCAAAACTAATGTTCCTGTCAGATTTGTCTTTCCTGACATGGAAAAAAAGATGAGAACTGTAGAAAACATTACTTTAACACTCATTTTAGTTCCTAGGATGGCCTGTGTGTAAGAAAAAAGCTTTCTTTGCAAAACTCATTTTCCTGTCAGATTTGTGTTTCCTGACATGTCCCTGAAAGAAAAAGATGAGAACTGATAAAACATTACTTTAACACTCATTTCATGTTCCTAAGGTGGCTTGAGTGTCAGAAAAAAGCTTTCTTTAAAAACTCATGTTCCTGTCAGATTTGTCTTTCCTGACATGGCCCTGAACGAAAAAGATGAGAACTGATGAAAACATTACTTTAACATTTTTTCATGTTCCTAGGGTGGCTTGTGTGTCAGAATAAAGCTTTCTTTGCAAAACTCATGTTCCTGTCAGATTTGTGTTTCCTGACATGTCCCTGAACGAAAAAGATGAGAACTGATGAAAACATTACTTTAACAGTTATTTCATGTTCCTAGAATGCATTGAGTGTCAGAATAAAGCTTTCTTTTTAAAACTCTTGTTCCTGTCAGATTTGTTTCCTGACATGCCCCTAAACAAAAAGATGAGAACTGATGAAAACATTACTTTAACACTCATTTCATGTTCCTAGAAGGTATTGAGTGTCAGAATAAAGCTTTCTTTGCAAAACTCATGTTCCTGTCAGATTTGTGTTTCCTGACATGTCCCTGAACGAAAAAGATGAGAACTGATGAAAACATTACTTTAACAGTTTTTTCATGTTCCTAGGGTGGCTTGTGTGTCAGAATAAAGCTTTCTTGCAAAACTCATGTTCCTGTCAGATTTGTGTTTCCTGACATGTCCCTGAACGAAAAAGATGAGAACTGATGAAAACATTACTTTAACAGTTTTTTCATGTTCCTAGGTGGCTTTGTGTGTCAGAATAAAGCTTTCTTTGCAAAACTCATGTTCCTGTCAGATTTGTCTTCCTGACATGGCCCTGAACGAAAAAGATGAGAACTGATGAAAACATTACTTTAACAGTTTTTTCATGTTCCTAGGTGGCTTGTGTGTCAGAATAAAGCTTTCTTTGCAAAACTATGTTCCTGTCAGATTTGTGTTTCCTGACATGTCCCTGAACGAAAAAGATGAGAACTGATGAAAACATTACTTTAACAGTTTTTTCATGTTCCTAGAAGTATTGAGTGTCAGAATAAAGCTTTCTTTGCAAAACTCATGTTCCTGTCAGATTTGTCTTTCCTGACATGGCCCCAACAAAAAAGATGAGAACTGTAGAAAACATTACTTTAACACTCATTTCATGTTCCTAGAATGGCTGTGTGTCAGAAAAAGCTTTCTTTGCAAAACTCATGTTCCTGTCAGATTTGTGTTTCCTGACATGCCCCTGAACGAAAAAGATGAGAACTGATGAAAACATTACTTTAACACTCATTTCATGTTCCTAGATGGCTTGTGTGTCAGAATAAAGCTTTCTTTGCAAAACTCATGTTCCTGTCAGATTTGTTTTCCTGACATGTCCCTGAAAAAAAGATGAGAACTGATGAAAACATTACTTTAACACTCATTTCATGTTCCTAGGGTGGCTTGAGTGTCAGAATAAAGCTTTCTTTAAAAACTCATGTTCCTGTCAGATTTGTCTTTCCTGACATGGCCCTGAACGAAAAAATGAGAACTGATGAAAACATTACTTTAACAGTTTTTTCATGTTCCTAGGGTGGCTTGTGTGTCAGAATAAAGCTTTCTTTGCAAAACTCATGTTCCTGTCAGATTTGTGTTTCCTGACATGTCCCTGAACAAAAAGATGAGAACTGAGAAAACATTACTTTAACAGTTATTTCATGTTCCTAGAAAGGCTTGAGTGTCAGAATAAAATCTTTCTTTGCAAAACTCATGTTCCTGTCAGATTTGTCTTTCCTGACATGGCCCTAATCAAAAAGATGAGAACTGTAGAAAACATTACTTTAACACTCATTTTATGTTCCCAGGATGGCCTGTGTGTAAGAAAAAAGCTTTCTTTGCAAAACTTATGTTTTCTTGTCAGATTTGTGTTTCCTGATATGCCCCTGAACGAAAAAGATGAGAACTGAAGAAAACATTACTTTAACACTCATTTCATGTTCCTAGGTGGCTTGTGTGTCAGAATAAAGCTTTCTTTGCAAAACTAATGTTCCTGTCAGATTTGTCTTTCCTGACATGGAAAAAAGATAGAACTGTAGAAAACATTACTTTAACACTCATTTTAGGTCCCAGGATGGCCTGTGTGTAAGAAAAAAGCTTTCTTTGCAAAACTCATATTCCTGTCAGATTTGTGTTTCCTGACATGTCCCTGAAAAAAAAAGATGAGAACTGATGAAAACATTACTTTAACACTTATTTCATGTTCCTAGATGGTATTGAGTGTCAGAATAAAGCTTTCTTGCAAAACTCATGTTCCTGTCAGATTTGTGTTTCCTGACATGTCCCTGAAAAAAAAAGATGAGAACTGATGAAAACATTACTTTAACACTCATTTCATGTTCCTAGGGTGGCTTGAGTGTCAGAAAAAAGCTTTCTTTAAAAAAATCATGTTCCTGTCAGATTTGTGTTTCCTGACATGTCCCTGAACAAAAAGATGAGAACTGATGAAACATTACTTTAACACTTATTTCATGTTCCTAGAATGGTATTGAGTGTCAGAATAAAGCTTTCTTGCAAAACTCATGTTCCTGTCAGATTTGTGTTTCCTGACATGGCCCTGAACGAAAAAGATGAGAACTGATGAAAACATTACTTTAACAGTTTTTTCATGTTCCTAGGTGGCTTGTGTGTCAGAATAAAGCTTTCTTTGCAAAACTCATGTTCCTGTCAGATTTGTGTTTCCTGACATGTCCCTGAACAAAAAAGATGAGAACTGAGAAAACATTACTTTAACACTCATTTTATGTTCCTAGGATGGCCTGTGTGTCAGAAAAAAGCTTTCTTTGCAAAACTCATTTTCCTGTCAGATTTGTGTTTCCTGACATGTCCCTGAAGAAAAAGATGAGAACTGATAAAACATTACTTTAACACTCATTTCATGTTCCTAAGGTGGCTTGAGTGTCAGAAAAAAGCTTTCTTTGCAAAACTCATGTTCCTGTCAGATTTGTCTTTCCTGACATGGAAAAAAGATAAGAACTGTAGAAAACATTACTTTAACACTCATTTTATGTTCCTAGGATGGCCTGTGTGTAGAAAAAGCTTTCTTTGCAAAACTCATTTTCCTGTCAGATTTGGTTTCCTGACATGTCCCTGAACGAAAAAGATGAGAACTGATAAAACATTACTTTAACACTCATTTCATGTTCCTAGGGTGGCTTGTGTGTCAGAAAAAAGCTTTCTTTGCAAAACTCATGTTCCTGTCAGATTTGTCTTTCCTGACATGGAAAAAAAGATGAGAACTGAGAAAACATTACTTTAACACTCATTTTTCATGCCTAGGATGGCCTGTGTGTCAGAAAAAGCTTTCTTTGCAAAACTCATGTTCCTGTCAGATTTGTGTTTCCTGACATGTCCCTGAACGAAAAATGAGAACTGAAAAACATTACTTTAACACTCATTTCATGTTCCTAGGTGGCTGAGTGTCAGAAAAAAGCTTTCTTTAAAAACTCATGTTCCTGTCAGATTTGTCTTTCCTGACATGGCCCTGAACGAAAAAGATGAGAACTGATGAAAACATTACTTTAACAGTTTTTTCATGTTCCTAGGGTGGCTTGTGTGTCAGAATAAAGCTTTCTTTGCAAAACTCATGTTCCTGTCAGATTTGTGTTTCCTGACATGTCCCTGAACGAAAAAGATGAGAACTGATGAAAACATTACTTTAACAGTTATTTCATGTTCCTAGAATGGCATTGAGTGTCAGAATAAAGCTTTCTTTGCAAAACTCATGTTCCTGTCAGATTTGTGTTTCCTGACATGGCCCTAAACAAAAAAGATGAGAACTGATGAAAACATTACTTTAACACTCATTTCATGTTCCTAGAAAGGTATTGAGTGTCAGAATAAAGCTTTCTTTGCAAAACTCATGTTCCTGTCAGATTTGTGTTTCCTGACATGTCCCTGAACGAAAAAGATGAGAACTGATGAAAACATTACTTTAACAGTTTTTTCATGTTCCTAGGGTGGCTTTGTGTCAGAATAAAGCTTTCTTTTAAAACTATTGTTCCTGTCAGATTTGTGTTTCCTGACATGTCCCTGAACGAAAAAGATGAGAACTGATGAAAACATTACTTTAACAGTTTTTTCATGTTCCTAGGGTGGCTTGAGTGTCAGAATAAAAGCTTTCTTTGCAAAACTCATGTTCCTGTCAGATTTGTGTTTCCTGACATGGCCCTGAACGAAAAAAGATGAGAACTGATGAAAACATTACTTTAACACTTTTTTCATGTTCCTAGGTGGCTTGTGTGTCAGAATAAAGCTTTCTTTGCAAAACTCATGTTCCTGTCAGATTTGTTTTCCTGACATGTCCCTGAACGAAAAAGATGAGAACTGATGAAAACATTACTTTAACACTTTTTTCATGTTCCTAGAAGGGTATTGAGTGTCAGAATAAAGCTTTCTTTGCAAAACTCATGTTCCTGTCAGATTTGTGTTTCCTGACATGTCCCAACAAAAAAGATGAGAACTGTAGAAAACATTACTTTAACACTCATTTTTCATGTTCCTAGGATGGCCTGTGTGTCAGAAAAAAGCTTTCTTTGCAAAACTCATGTTCCTGTCAGATTTGTGTTTCCTGACATGTCCCTGAACGAAAAAGATGAGAACTGATGAAAACATTACTTTAACAGTCATTTCATGTTCCTAGAATGGCTTGAGTGTCAGAATAAAGCTTTCTTTGCAAAACTCATGTTCCTGTCAGATTTGTGTTTCCTGACATGCCCCTGAACGAAAAAGATGAGAACTGATAAAAACATTACTTTAACAGTTTTTTCATGTTCCTAGGGTGGCTTGTGTGTCAGAATAAAGCTTTCTTTGCAAACTCATGTTCCTGTCAGATTTGTCTTTCCTGACATGGCCCTGAACGAAAAAGATGAGAACTGATGAAAACATTACTTTAACAGTTTTTTCATGTTCCTAGGGTGCTTGTGTGTCAGAATAAAGCTTTCTTTTAAAACTATTGTTCCTGTCAGATTTGTGTTTCCTGACATGTCCCTGAACGAAAAAGATGAGAACTGATGAAAACATTACTTTAACAGTTTTTTCATGTTCCTAGAAAGGTATTGAGTGTCAGAATAAAGCTTTCTTTGCAAAACTCATGTTCCTGTCAGATTTGTCTTTCCTGACATGGCCCCAACAAAAAGATGAGAACTGTAGAAAACATTACTTTAACACTCATTTCATGTCCTAGAATGGCCTGTGTGTCAGAAAAAAGCTTTCTTTGCAAAACTCTGTTCCTTGTCAGATTTGTGTTTCCTGACATGCCCCTGAACGAAAAAGATGAGAACTGATGAAAACATTACTTTAACACTCATTTCATGTTCCTAGGATGGCTTGTGTGTCAGAATAAAGCTTTCTTTGCAAAACTCATGTTCCTGTCAGATTTGTGTTTCCTGACATGTCCCTGAACGAAAAGATGAGAACTGATGAAAACATTACTTTAACACTATTTCATGTTCCTAGAATGGTATTGAGTGTCAGAATAAAGCTTCTTTGCAAAACTCATGTTCCTGTCAGATTTGTGTTTCCTGACATGGCCCTAACAAAAAAGATGAGAACTGATGAAACATTACTTTAACACTTTTTTCATGTTCCTAGGGTGGCTTGTGTGTCAGAATAAAGCTTTCTTTGCAAAACTCATGTTCCTGTCAGATTTGTGTTTCCTGACATGTCCCTGAACGAAAAAGATGAGAACTGATGAAAACATTACTTTAACAGTTTTTCATGTTCCTAGAATGGCTTGAGTGTCAGAATAAAGCTTTCTTTGCAAAACTCATGTTCCTGTCAGATTTGTGTTTCCTGACATGCCCTAAACAAAAAGATGAGAACTGATGAAAACATTACTTTAACACTCATTTCATGTTCCTAGGGTGGCTTGTGTGTCAGAATAAAGCTTTCTTTGCAAAACTCATGTTCCTTTCAGATTTGTCTTTCCTGACATGGCCCTGAACGAAAAAGATGAGAACTGATGAAAACATTACTTTAACAGTTTTTTCATGTTCCTAGGGTGGCTTGTGTGTCAGAATAAAGCTTTCTTTTTTAAAACTCATGTTCCTGTCAGATTTGTGTTTCCTGACATGTCCCTGAACGAAAAAGATGAGAACTGATGAAAACATTACTTTAACACTTTTTTCATGTTCCTAAAGGCTTGAGTGTCAGAATAAACTTTCTTTGCAAAACTCATGTTCCTGTCAGATTTGTCTTTCCTGACATGGCCCCAACAAAAAGATGAGAACTGAGAAAACATTACTTTAACACTCATTTCATGTTCCTAGAATGGCCTGTGTGTAAGAAAAAGCTTTCTTTTGCAAAACTCATGTTCCTGTCAGATTTGTGTTTCCTGACATCCCCTGAACGAAAAATATAGAACTGATGAAAACATTACTTTAACAGTTATTTCATGTTCCTAGAAGTATTGAGTGTCAGAATAAAGCTTTCTTTGCAAAACTCATGTTCCTGTCAGATTTGTCTTTCCTGACATGGCCCTAACAAAAAAGATGAGAACTGTAGAAAACATTACTTTAACACTCATTTTATGTTCCTAGATGCCTGTGTGTCAGAAAAAGCTTTCTTTGCAAAACTCATGTTTCTTGTCAGATTTGTGTTTTCTGACATGCCCTGAACGAAAAGATGAGAACTGATGAAAACATTACTTTAACACTCATTTCATGTTCCTAGGGTGGCTTGTGTGTCAGAATAAAGCTTTCTTTGCAAAACTCATGTTCCTGTCAGATTTGTCTTTCCTGACATGGAAAAAAGATAAGAACTGTAGAAAACATTACTTTAACACTCATTTTATGTTCCCAGGATGGCCTGTGTGTAAGAAAAAATTTCTTTGCAAAACTCATGTTCCTGTCAGATTTGTGTTTCCTGACATGTCCCTGAAAAAAAGATGAGAACTGATGAAAACATTACTTTAACACTTATTTCATGTTCCTAGAATGGTATAAGTGTCAGAATAAAGCTTTCTTTGCAAAACTCATGTTCCTGTCAGATTTGTGTTTCCTGACATGTCCCTGAAAAAAAGATGAGAACTGATGAAAACATTACTTTAACACTCATTTCATGTTCCTAGGGTGGCTTGTGTGTCAGAAAAAGCTTTCTTTAAAAACTCATGTTCCTGTCAGATTTGTCTTTCCTGACATGTCCCTGAAAGAAAAGATGAGAACTGATGAAAACATTACTTTAACACTTATTTCATGTTCCTAGAATGGTATTGAGTGTCAGAATAAAGCTTTCTTGCAAAACTCATGTTCCTGTCAGATTTGTGTTTCCTGACATGTCCCTGAAAAAAAAGATGAGAACTGATGAAAACATTACTTTAACACTCATTTCATGTTCCTAGGGTGGCTTGAGTGTCAGAATAAAGCTTTCTTTAAAAACTCATGTTCCTGTCAGATTTGTCTTTCCTGACATGGCCCTGAACGAAAAAGATGAACTGATGAAAAAACATTACTTTAACAGTTTTTTCATGTTCCTAGGGTGGCTTGTGTGTCAGAATAAAGCTTTCTTTGCAAAACTCATGTTCCTGTCAGATTTGTGTTTCCTGACATGTCCCTGAACAAAAAGATGAGAACTGTAGAAAACATTACTTTAACACTCATTTTAGTTCCCAGGATGGCTGTGTGTAAGAAAAAAATTTCTTTGCAAAACTCATTTTCCTGTCAGATTTGTGTTTCCTGACATGTCCCTGAAAGAAAAGATGAGAACTGATAAAACATTACTTTAACACTCATTTCATGTTCCTAGGTGGCTTGAGTGTCAGAAAAAAGCTTTCTTTGCAAAACTAATGTTCCTGTCAGATTTGTCTTTCCTGACATGGAAAAAAAGATAAGAACTGTAGAAAACATTACTTTAACACTCATTTCAGTTCCTAGGATGGCCTGTGTGTAAGAAAAAAGCTTTCTTTGCAAAACTCATTTTCCTGTCAGATTTGTGTTTCCTGACATGTCCCTGAAAGAAAGATGAGAACTGATAAAACATTACTTTAACACTCATTTCATGTTCCTAGGTGGCTTGGTGTCAGAAAAAAGCTTTCTTTAAAAAACTCATGTTCCTGTCAGATTTGTCTTTCCTGACATGGCCCTGAACGAAAAAGATGAGAACTGATGAAAACATTACTTTAACAGTTTTTTCATGTTCCTAGGGTGGCTTGTGTGTCAGAAAAAGCTTTCTTTGCAAAACTCATGTTCCTGTCAGATTTGTGTTTCCTGACATGTCCTGAACGAAAAAGATGAGAACTGATGAAACATTACTTTAACACTTTTTTCATGTTCCTAGAAAGGTATTGAGTGTCAGAATAAATCTTTCTTTGCAAAACTCATGTTCCTGTCAGATTTGTCTTTCCTGACATGGCCCTAATCAAAAAGATGAGAACTGTAGAAAACATTACTTTAACACTCATTTCATGTTCCTAGAATGGCCTGTGTGTCAGAAAAAGCTTTCTTTGCAAAACTCATGTTCCTGTCAGATTTGTGTTTCCTGACATGCCCCTGAACGAAAAATATGAGAACTGATGAAAACATTACTTTAACACTCATTTCATGTTCCTAGATGGCTTGTGTGTCAGAATAAAGCTTTCTTTGCAAAACTCATGTTCCTGTCAGATTTGTGTTTCCTGACATGTCCCTGAACGAAAAAGATGAGAACTGATGAAAACATTACTTTAACACTTATTTCATGTTCCTAGAAGTATTGAGTGTCAGAATAAAGCTTTCTTTGCAAAACTCATGTTCCTGTCAGATTTGTCTTTCCTGACATGGCCCTAATCAAAAAGATGAGAACTGAGAAAACATTACTTTAACACTCATTTCATGTTCCTAGGGTGGCTTGAGTGTCAGAATAAAGCTTTCTTTAAAAAACTCATGTTCCTGTCAGATTTGTCTTTCCTGACATGGCCCTGAACGAAAAGATAGAACTGATGAAAACATTACTTTAACAGTTTTTTCATGTTCCTAGGGTGGCTTGTGTGTCAGAATAAAGCTTTCTTTGCAAAACTCATGTTCCTGTCAGATTTGTGTTTCCTGACATGTCCCTGAACAAAAAAGATGAGAACTGTAGAAAACATTACTTTAACACTCATTTTATGTTCCAGGATGGCCTGTGTGTAAGAAAAGCTTTCTTTGCAAAACTCATGTTTCTGTCAGATTTGTGTTTCCTGACATGCCCCTGAACAAAAAGATGAGAACTGAGAAACATTACTTTAACACTCATTTCATGTTCCTAGGGTGGCTTGTGTGTCAGAATAAAGCTTTCTTTGCAAAACTAATGTTCCTGTCAGATTTGTCTTTCCTGACATGGAAAAAAGATGAGAACTGTAGAAAACATTACTTTAACACTCATTTTATGTTCCTAGGATGGCCTTGTGTAAGAAAAAAGCTTTCTTTGCAAAACTCATGTTCCTGTCAGATTTGTGTTTCCTGACATGTCCCTGAACGAAAAAGATGAGAACTGATAAAACATTACTTTAACACTCATTTCATGTTCCTAGGTGGCTTGAGTGTCAGAATAAAGCTTTCTTTGCAAACTCATGTTCCTGTCAGATTTGTGTTTCCTGACATGTCCCTGAACGAAAAAGATGAGAACTGATGAAAACATTACTTTAACAGTTATTTCATGTTCCTAATGGCTTGAGTGTCAGAATAAAGCTTTCTTTTTAAAACTCATGTTCCTGTCAGATTTGTGTTTCCTGACATGCCCTGAACAAAAAAGATGAGAACTGATGAAAACATTACTTTAACACTCATTTCATGTTCCTAGAATGTATTGAGTGTCAGAATAAAGCTTTCTTTGCAAAACTCATGTTCCTGTCAGATTTGTCTTCCTGACATGGCCCTGAACGAAAAGATGAGAACTGATGAAAACATTACTTTAACAGTCATTTTCATGTTCCTAGGGTGGCTTGTGTGTCAGAATAAAGCTTTCTTTGCAAAACTCATGTTCCTGTCAGATTTGTGTTTCCTGACATGTCCCTGATCGAAAAAGATGAGAACTGATGAAAATATTACTTTAACAGTTTTTTCATGTTCCTAGGATGGCCTGTGTGTCAGAAAAAGCTTTCTTTGCAAAACTCATGTTCCTGTCAGATTTGTGTTTCCTGACATGTCCCTGAACGAAAAAGATGAGAACTGATGAAACATTACTTTAAACAGTCATTTTATGTTCCTAGAAAGGTATTGAGTGTCAGAATAAAGCTTTCTTTGCAAAACTCATGTTCCTGTCAGATTTGTGTTTCCTGACATGCCCCTAACGAAAAAGATGAGAACTGATAAAAACATTACTTTAACACTTTTTTCATGTTCCTAGGGTGGCTTGTGTGTCAGAATAAAGCTTTCTTTGCAAAACTCATGTTCCTGTCAGATTTGTCTTTCCTGACATCCCTGAAAAAAAAGATGAGAACTGATAAAACATTACTTTAACACTCATTTTCATGTTCCTAGGGTGGCTTGTGTGTCAGAAAAAGCTTTCTTTGCAAAACTCATGTTCCTGTCAGATTTGTGTTTCCTGACATGTCCCTGAAAAAAAGATGAGAACTGATGAAAACATTACTTTAACACTTATTTCATGTTCCTAGATGGTATGAGTGTCAGAAAAAGCTTTCTTTGCAAAACTCATGTTCCTGTCAGATTTGTCTTTCCTGACATGTCCCTGAACGAAAAAGATGAGAACTGATAAAACATTACTTTAACACTTTTCATGTTCCTAGGGTGGCTTGTGTGTCAGAATAAGCTTTCTTTGCAAAACTCATGTTCCTGTCAGATTTGTGTTTCCTGACATGTCCCTGAACGAAAAGATGAGAACTGATGAAAACATTACTTTAACAGTTTTTTCATGTTCCTAGGTGGCTTGTGTGTCAGAATAAAGCTTTCTTTTAAAACTATGTTCCTGTCAGATTTGTGTTTCCTGACATGCCCTGAACGAAAAAGATGAGAACTGATGAAAACATTACTTTAACAGTTTTTTCATGTTCCTAGAAAGGTATTGAGTGTCAGAATAAAGCTTTCTTTGCAAACTCATGTTCCTGTCAGATTTGTCTTTCCTGACATGGCCCTAACAAAAAAGATGAGAACTGTAGAAAACATTACTTTAACACTCATTTTATGTTCCTAGGATGGCTGTGTGTCAGAAAAAAGCTTTCTTTGCAAAACTCATGTTCTTGTCAGATTTGTGTTTCCTGACATGTCCCTGAACGAAAAAGATGAGAACTGATGAAAACATTACTTTAACACTCATTTCATGTTCCTAGGGTGGCTTGTGTGTCAGAATAAGCTTTCTTTGCAAAACTCATGTTCCTGTCAGATTGATTGGTCTTTCCTGACATGGAAAAAAGATGAGAACTGAGAAAACATTACTTTAACACTCATTTTATGTTCCTAGGATGGCCTGTGTGTCAGAAAAAAGCTTTCTTTGCAAAACTCATGTTCCTGTCAGATTTGTGTTTCCTGACATGTCCCTGAACGAAAAAGATGAGAACTGTAGAAACATTACTTTAACACTCATTTCATGTTCCTAGGATGGCTTGTGTGTCAGAAAAAAGCTTTCTTTGCAAAACTCATGTTCCTGTCAGATTTGTCTTTCCTGACATGCCCCTGAACGAAAAAGATGAGAACTGATGAAAACATTACTTTAACACTCATTTCATGTTCCTAGGGTGGCTTGTGTGTCAGAATAAAGCTTTCTTTGCAAAAACTATGTTCCTGTCAGATTTGTGTTTCCTGACATGTCCCTGAACGAAAAGATGAGAACTGATGAAAACATTACTTTAACATTATTTCATGTTCTAGAAAGGTATTGAGTGTCAGAATAAAGCTTTCTTTGCAAAACTCATGTTCCTGTCAGATTTGTTTTCCTGACATGTCCCTGAACAAAAAGATGAGAACTGATGAAAACATTACTTTAACACTCATTTCATGTTCCTAGGGTGGCTTGAGTGTCAGAATAAAGCTTTCTTTAAAAACTCATGTTCCTGTCAGATTTGTCTTTCCTGACATGGCCCTGAACGAAAAAGATGAGAACTGATGAAAACATTACTTTAACAGTTTTTCATGTTCCTAGGGTGGCTTGTGTGTCAGAATAAAGCTTTCTTTGCAAAACTCATTTTCCTGTCAGATTTGTGTTTCCTGACATGTCCCTGAACAAAAAGATGAGAACTGAGAAAACATTACTTTAACACTCATTTTATGTTCCAGATGGCTGTGTGTCAGAAAAAAGCTTTCTTTGCAAAACTCATGTTCCTGTCAGATTTGTGTTTCCTGACATGTCCCTGAACAAAAAGATGAGAACTGTAGAAAATTACTTTAACACTCATTTCATGTTCCTAGGTGGCTTGTGTGTCAGAAAAAAGCTTTCTTTGCAAAACTCATGTTCCTGTCAGATTTGTCTTTCCTGACATGGAAAAAAAGATGAGAACTGAGAAAACATTACTTTAACACTCATTTTATGTTCCTAGGATGGCTTTGTGTAAGAAAAAGCTTTCTTTGCAAAACTCATGTTCCTGTCAGATTTGTGTTTCCTGACATGTCCCTGAACGAAAAAGATGAGAACTGATGAAAACATTACTTTAACACTCATTTCATGTTCCTAGAATGGCTTGAGTGTCAGAATAAAGCTTTCTTTTAAAACTCATGTTCCTGTCAGATTTGTGTTTCCTGACATGCCCTAAACAAAAAAGATGAGAACTGATGAAAACATTACTTTAACACTCATTTCATGTTCCTAGAAAGGTATTGAGTGTCAGAATAAATCTTTCTTTGCAAAACTCATGTTCCTGTCAGATTTGTCTTTCCTGACATGGCCCTGAACGAAAAAGATGAGAACTGATGAAAACATTACTTTAACAGTTTTTTCACGTTCCTAGGGTGGCTTGTGTGTCAGAATAAAGCTTTCTTTGCAAAACTCATGTTCCTGTCAGATTTGTGTTTCCTGACATGTCCCTGATCGAAAAAGATGAGAACTGATGAAAATATTACTTTAACAGTTTTTTACGTTCCTAGGGTGGCTTGTGTGTCAGAATAAAGCTTTCTTTGCAAAACTCATGTTCCTGTCAGATTTGTCTTTCCTGACATGGCCCTAATCAAAAAAGATGAGAACTGTAGAAAACATTACTTTAACACTCATTTTATGTTCCCAGGATGGCCTGTGTGTAAGAAAAAAGCTTTCTTTGCAAAACTCATGTTCCTGTCAGATTTTGTTTCCTGACATGCCCCTGAACGAAAAAATGAGAACTGAGAAAACATTACTTTAACACTCATTTCATGTTCCTAGGGTGGCTTGTGTGTCAGAATAAAGCTTTCTTTGCAAAACTCATGTTCCTGTCAGATTTGTCTTTCCTGACATGGAAAAAAAGATGAGAACTGAGAAAACATTACTTTAACACTCATTTTATGTTCCTAGGGTGGCTTGTGTGTCAGAAAAAGCTTTCTTTGCAAAACTCATGTTCCTGTCAGATTTGTGTTTCCTGACATGTCCCTGAAAAAAAGATGAGAACTGATGAAAACATTACTTTAACACTTTTTCATGTTCCTAGGGTGGCTTGTGTGTCAGAATAAAGCTTTCTTTGCAAAACTCATGTTCCTGTCAGATTTGTGTTTCCTGACATGTCCCTGAACGAAAAAGATGAGAACTGATGAAACATTACTTTAACAGTTTTTCATGTTCCTAGAATGCTTGAGTGTCAGAATAAAGCTTTCTTTGCAAACTCATGTTCCTGTCAGATTTGTGTTTCCTGACATGCCCTGAACAAAAAAGATGAGAACTGATGAACATTACTTTAACAGTCATTTCATGTTCCTAGAAGGTATTGAGTGTCAGAATAAAGCTTTCTTTGCAAAACTCATGTTCCTGTCAGATTTGTGTTTCCTGACATGCCCCTGAACAAAAAGATGAGAACTGATGAAAACATTACTTTAACACTCATTTCATGTTCCTAGAAAGGTATTGAGTGTCAGAATAAAGCTTTCTTTGCAAACTCATGTTCCTGTCAGATTTGTCTTTCCTGACATGGCCCCAACAAAAAGATGAGAACTGAGAAAACATTACTTTAACACTCATTTCATGTTCCTAGGATGGCTTGTGTGTCAGAAAAAAGCTTTCTTTGCAAAACTCATGTTCCTGTCAGATTTGTGTTTCCTGACATGTCCCTGAACGAAAAAGATGAGAACTGATGAAAACATTACTTTAACACTTATTTCATGTTCCTAGAAAGGCTTGAGTGTCAGAATAAAGCTTTCTTTGCAAAACTCATGTTCCTGTCAGATTTGTGTTTCCTGACATGCCCTAAACGAAAAGATGAGAACTGATAAAAACATTACTTTAACAGTTTTTTCATGTTCCTAGGGTGGCTTGTGTGTCAGAATAAAGCTTTCTTTGCAAAACTCATGTTCCTGTCAGATTTGTCTTTCCTGACATGGCCCTGAACGAAAAAGATGAGAACTGATGAAAACATTACTTTAACATTTTTTCATGTTCCTAGGGGGCTTGTGTGTCAGAATAAAGCTTTTTTTAAAACTCATGTTCCTGTCAGATTTGTGTTTCCTGACATGTCCCTGAACGAAAAGATGAGAACTGATGAAAACATTACTTTAACAGTTTTTTCATGTTCCTAGAAAGGTATTGAGTGTCAGAATAAAGCTTTCTTTGCAAAACTCATGTTCCTGTCAGATTTGTCTTTCCTGACATGGCCCTGACAAAAGATGAGAACTGTAGAAAACATTACTTTAACACTCATTTCATGTTCCTAGAATGGCCTGTGTGTCAAAAAAGCTTTCTTTGCAAAACTCATGTTCCTGTCAGATTTGTGTTTCCTGACATGCCCTGAAGAAAAAGATGAGAACTGATGAAAACATTACTTTAACACTCATTTCATGTTCCTAGGATGGCTTGTGTGTCAGAATAAAGCTTTCTTTGCAAAACTCATGTTCCTGTCAGATTTGTGTTTCCTGACATGTCCCTGAACGAAAAAAGATGAGAACTGATGAAAACATTACTTTAACAGTTATTTCATGTTCCTAGGGTGGCTTGAGTGTCAGAATAAAGCTTTCTTTGCAAAACTCATGTTCCTGTCAGATTTGTGTTTCCTGACATGTCCCTGAACAAAAAGATGAGAACTGATGAGAAACATTACTTTAACACTCATTTTCATGTTCCTAGGGTGGCTTGTGTGTCAGAAAAAAGCTTTCTTTGCAAAACTCATTTTCCTGTCAGATTTGTGTTTCCTGACATGTCCCTGAAAGAAAAAGATGAGAACTGATGAAAACATTACTTTAACACTCATTTCATGTTCCTAGGGTGGCTTGTGTGTCAGAATAAAGCTTTCTTTGCAAAACTCATGTTCCTGTCAGATTTGTCTTTCCTGACATGGAAAAAAAGATGAGAACTGAGAAAACATTACTTTAACACTCATTTTGTTCCTAGGGTGCCTGTGTGTCAGAAAAAAGCTTTCTTTGCAAAACTCATATTCCTGTCAGATTTGTGTTTCCTGACATGTCCCTGAAAAAAAAGATGAGAACTGATGAAAACATTACTTTAACACTTATTTCATGTTCCTAGAATGGTATTGAGTGTCAGAATAAAGCTTTCTTGCAAAACTCATGTTCCTGTCAGATTTTTGTTTCCTGACATGTCCCTGAAAAAAAAGATGAGAACTGATGAAAACATTACTTTAACACTCATTTCATGTTCCTAGGGTGGCTTGAGTGTCAGAATAAAGCTTTCTTTAAAAACTCATGTTCCTGTCAGATTTGTCTTTCCTGACATGGCCCTGAACGAAAAAGATAAGAACTGATGAAAACATTACTTTAACAGTTTTTTCATGTTCCTAGGGTGGCTTGTGTGTCAGAATAAAGCTTTCTTTGCAAAACTCATTTTCCTGTCAGATTTGTGTTTCCTGACATGTCCCTGAACAAAAAAGATGAGAACTGTAGAAAACATTACTTTAACACTCATTTTATGTTCTCAGGATGGCCTGTGTGTAAGAAAAAAGCTTTCTTTGCAAAACTTATGTTTCTTGTCAGATTTGTGTTTCCTGATATGCCCCTGAAAGAAAAAGATGAGAACTGATAAAACATTACTTTAACACTCATTTCATGTTCCTAAGGTGGCTTGAGTGTCAGAAAAAAGCTTTCTTTGCAAAACTAATGTTCCTGTCAGATTTGTCTTTCCTGACATGGAAAAAAGATAAGAACTGTAAAACATTACTTTAACACTCATTTTAGATTCCCAGGATGGCCTGTGTGTAAGAAAAAGATTTCTTTGCAAAACTCATTTTCCTGTCAGATTTGTGTTTCCTGACATGTCCCTGAAAGAAAAGATGAGAACTGATAAAACATTACTTTAACACTCATTTCATGTTCCTAAGGTGGCTTGGGTGTCAGAAAAAAGCTTTCTTTAAAAACTCATGTTCCTTTCAGATTTGTCTTTCCTGACATGGCCCTGAACGAAAAAGATGAGAACTGATGAAAACATTACTTTAACAGTTTTTTCATGTTCCTAGGGTAGCTTGTGTGTCAGAATAAAGCTTTCTTTAAAACTCTTGTTCCTGTCAGATTTGTGTTTCCTGACATGCCCCTAAACAAAAAGATGAGAACTTATGAAAACATTACTTTAACACTCATTTCATGTTCCTAGAGAGGTATTGAGTGTCAGAATAAAGCTTTCTTTGCAAAACTCATGTTCCTGTCAGATTTGTCTTTCCTGACATGGCCCTGAACGAAAAAGATGAGAACTGATGAAAACATTACTTTAACAGTTTTTTCATGTTCCTAGGGTGGCTTGTGTGTCAGAATTAAGCTTTCTTTTTAAAACTATTGTTCCTGTCAGATTTGTGTTTCCTGACATGTCCCTGAACGAAAAAGATGAGAACTGATGAAAACATTACTTTAACAGTTATTTCATGTTCCTAGAAAGGTATTGAGTGTCAGAATAAAGCTTTCTTTGCAAAACTCATGTTCCTGTCAGATTGGTCTTTCCTGACATGGCCCTAATCAAAAAAGATGAGAACTGATAAAACATTACTTTAACACTCATTTCATGTTCCTAAGGTGGCTTGAGTGTCAGAATAAAGCTTTCTTTAAAAACTCATGTTCCTGTCAGATTTGTCTTTCCTGACATGGCCCTGAACGAAAAAGATGAGAACTGATGAAAATTACTTTAACAGTTTTTCATGTTCCTAGGGTGGCTTGTGTGTCAAAATAAAGCTTTCTTTGCAAAACTCATGTTCCTGTCAGATTTGTGTTTCCTGACATGTCCCTGAACGAAAAATGAGAACTGATGAAAACATTACTTTAACAGTTATTTCATGTTCCTAGAATGCCTTGAGTGTCAGAATAAAGCTTTCTTTTAAAACTCTTGTTCCTGTCAGATTTGTGTTTCTTGACATGCCCCTAAACAAAAAGATGAGAACTGATGAAAACATTACTTTAACACTCATTTCATGTTCCTAGAAAGGTATTGAGTGTCAGAATAAAGCTTTCTTTGCAAAACTCATGTTCCTGTCAGATTTGTCTTTCCTGACATGGCCCTGAACGAAAAGATGAGAACTGATGAAAACACATTACTTTAACACTCATTTCATGTTCCTAGAAAGGTATTGAGTGTCAGAATAAAGCTTTCTTTGCAAAACTCATGTTCCTGTCAGATTTGTCTTTCCTGACATGGCCCCAATCAAAAAGATGAGAACTGAGAAAACATTACTTTAACTCATTTCATGTTCCTGGGATGGCCTGTGTGTAAGAAAAAGCTTTCTTTGCAAAACTCATGTTCCTGTCAGATTTGTGTTTCCTGACATGTCCCTGAACGAAAAAGATGAGAACTGATGAAAACATTACTTTAACAGTTATTTTATGTTCCTAGAAAGGTATTGAGTGTCAGAATAAAGCTTTCTTTGCAAAACTCATGTTCCTGTCAGATTTGTGTTTCCTGACATGCCCCTAAACGAAAAGATGAGAACTGATAAAACATTACTTTAACACTTTTTTCATGTTCCTAGGGTGGCTTGTGTGTCAGAATAAAGCTTTCTTTGCAAAACTCATGTTCCTTTCAGATTTGTCTTTCCTGACATGGCCCTGAACAAAAAGATGAGAACTGATAAAACATTACTTTACAGTTTTTTTCATGTTCCTAGGGTGGCTTGTGTGTCAGAATAAAGCTTTCTTTGCAAAACTCATGTTCCTGTCAGATTTGTCTTTCCTGACATGGCCCTGAACGAAAAAGATGAGAACTGATGAAAACATTACTTTAACAGTTTTTTCATGTTCCTAGGGTGGCTTGTGTGTCAGAATAAAGCTTTCTTTTTAAAACTATGTTCCTGTCAGATTTGTGTTTCCTGACATGTCCCTGAACGAAAAAGATGAGAACTGATGAAAACATTACTTTAACAGTTTTTTTATGTTCCTAGAAGGTATTGAGTGTCAGAATAAAGCTTTCTTTGCAAAACTCATGTTCCTGTCAGATTTGTCTTTCCTGACATGGCCCAATCAAAAAGATGAGAACTGTAGAAAACATTACTTTAACACTCATTTCATGTTCCTAGAATGGCCTGTGTGTAAGAAAAAGCTTTCTTTGCAAAACTTATGTTTCTTGTCAGATTTGTGTTTCCTGATATGCCCTGAAGAAAATTAGAACTGATGAAAACATTACTTTAACAGTTATTTCATGTTCCTAGAAAGTATTGAGTGTCAGAATAAAGCTTTCTTTGCAAAACTCATGTTCCTGTCAGATTTGTCTTTCCTGACATGGCCCTAATCAAAAAAGATGAGAACTGTAGAAAACATTACTTTAACACTCATTTATGTTCCCAGGATGGCCTGTGTGTAGAAAAAAGCTTTCTTTGCAAAACTTATGTTTCTTGTCAGATTTGTGTTTTCCTGACATGCCCCTGAACGAAAATATGAGAACTGAAGAAAACATTACTTTAACACTCATTTCATGTTCCTAGGGTGGCTTGTGTGTCAGAATAAAGCTTTCTTTGCAAAACTCATGTTCCTGTCAGATTGGTCTTTCCTGACATGGAAAAAAGATAAGAACTGTAGAAACATTACTTTAACACTCATTTTAGGTTCCCAGATGGCCTGTGTGTAAGAAAAAAGCTTTCTTTGCAAAACTCATATTCCTGTCAGATTTGTGTTTCCTGACATGTCCCTGAAAAAAAGATGAGAACTGATGAAAACATTACTTTAACACTTATTTCATGTTCCTAGAATGGTATAAGTGTCAGAATAAAGCTTTGCTTGCAAAACTCATATTCCTGTCAGATTTTGTTTCCTGACATGTCCCTGAAAAAAAAGATGAGAACTGATGAAAACATTACTTTAACACTCATTTCATGTTCCTAGGGTGGCTTGAGTGTCAGAAAAAAGCTTTCTTTAAAAAAATCATGTTCCTGTCAGATTTGTCTTTCCTGACATGTCCCTGAAAGAAAAGATGAGAACTGATGAAAACATTACTTTAACACTTATTTCATGTTCCTAGAATGGTATTGAGTGTCAGAATAAAGCTTTCTTGCAAAACTCATATTCCTGTCAGATTTTGTTTCCTGACATGTCCCTGAAAAAAAAAGATGAGAACTGATGAAAACATTACTTTAACACTCATTTCATGTTCCTAGGGTGGCTTGAGTGTCAGAATAAAGCTTTCTTTAAAAAACTCATGTTCCTGTCAGATTTGTCTTTCCTGACATGGCCCTGAACGAAAAAGATGAAACTGATGAAAACATTACTTTAACAGTTTTTTCATGTTCCTAGGGTGGCTTGTGTGTCAGAATAAAGCTTTCTTTGCAAAACTCATATTCCTGTCAGATTTGTGTTTCCTGACATGTCCCTGAACAAAAAGATGAGAACTGTAGAAAACATTACTTTAACACTCATTTCAGGTTCCTAGGATGGCCTGTGTGTAAGAAAAAGATTTCTTTGCAAAACTCATTTTCCTGTCAGATTTGTGTTTCCTGACATGTCCCTGAAAGAAAAGATGAGAACTGATAAAACATTACTTTAACACTCATTTCATGTTCCTAAGGTGGCTTGAGTGTCAGAAAAAAGCTTTCTTTGCAAAACTAATGTTCCTGTCAGATTTGTCTTTCCTGACATGGAAAAAAAGATAAGAACTGTAGAAAACATTATTTTAACACTCATTTTAGATTCCCAGGTTGGCCTGTGTGTAAGAAAAAAGATTTCTTTGCAAAACTCATTTTCCTGTCAGATTTGTGTTTCCTGACATGTCCCTGAAAGAAAAAGATGAGAACTGATAAAACATTACTTTAACAGTTTTTTCATGTTCCTAGGGTAGCTTGTGTGTCAGAATAAAGTTTTTTTTGCAAAACTCCTGTTCCTGTCAGGTTTGTGTTTCCTGACATGTCCCTGAACGAAAAAGATGAGAACTGATGAAAACATTACTTTAACAGTTATTTCATGTTCCTAGATGCCATTGAGTGTCAGAATAAAGCTTTCTTTTTAAAACTCTTGTTCCTGTCAGATTGTGTTTTCTTGATATCCCCTAACAAAAAGATGACAACTGATGAAAACATTACTTTAACACTCATTTCATGTTCCTAGAAAGGTATGAGTGTCAGAATAAACTTTCTTTGCAAAACTCATGTTCCTGTCAGATTTGTCTTTCCTGACATGGCCCTAATCAAAAAGATGAGAACTGATGAAAACATTACTTTAACACTCATTTCATGTTCCTAGATGGCTGTGTGTCAGAAAAAAGCTTTCTTTGCAAAACTCATGTTCCTGTCAGATTTGTGTTTCCTGACATGTCCCTGAACGAAAAAGATGAGAACTGATGAAACATTACTTTAACAGTTATTTTATGTTCCTAGAAAGGTATTGAGTGTCAGAATAAAGCTTTCTTTGCAAAACTCATGTTCCTGTCAGATTTGTGTTTCCTGACATGCCCTGAACGAAAAAAGATGAGAACTGTATGAAAACATTACTTTAACAGTTATTTCATGTTCCTAGAATGGTATTGAGTGTCAGAATAAAGCTTTCTTTGCAAAACTCATGTTCCTGTCAGATTTGTCTTTCCTGACATGGCCCTGAACGAAAAAGATGAGAACTGTAGAAAACATTACTTTAACACTCATTTTATGTTCCTAGGGTGGCTTGTGTGTCAGAAAAAAGCTTTCTTTTGCAAAACTCATGTTCCTGTCAGATTTGTGTTTCCTGACATGCCCTGAACGAAAAAGATGAGAACTGATGAAAACATTACTTTAACAGTTATTTCATGTTCCTAGGGTCTTGTGTGTCAGAATAAAGCTTTCTTTGCAAAACTCATGTTCCTGTCAGATTTGTCTTTCCTGACATGGCCCAAAAAAGATGAGAACTGAGAAAACATTACTTTAACACTCATTTCATGTTAGGATGGCCTGTGTGTCAGAAAAAAGCTTTCTTTGCAAAACTCATGTTCCTGTCAGATTTGTGTTTCCTGACATGTCCCTGAAAAAAAAAAGATGAGAACTGATGAAAACATTACTTTAACACTCATTTCATGTTCCTAGAATGGCTTGAGTGTCAGAATAAAGCTTTCTTTGCAAAACTCATGTTCCTGTCAGATTTGTGTTTCCTGACATGTCCCTGAACGAAAAAGATGAGAACTGATGAAAACATTACTTTAACAGTTTTTTCATGTTCCTAGGGTGCTTGAGTGTCAGAATAAAGCTTTCTTTAAAAACTCATGTTCCTGTCAGATTTGTCTTTCCTGACATGCCCTGAACGAAAAAGATGAGAACTGATGAAAACATTACTTTAACAGTTTTTTCATGTTCCTAGGGTGGCTTGTGTGTCAGAATAAAGCTTTCTTTGCAAAACTCATGTTCCTGTCAGATTTGTGTTTCCTGACATGTCCCTGAACAAAAAAGATGAGAACTGTAGAACATTACTTTAACAGTATTTCATGTTCCTAGAAGGGTATTGAGTGTCAGAATAAAGCTTTCTTTGCAAAACTCATGTTCCTGTCAGATTTGTCTTTCCTGACATGGCCCTAAACAAAAAAGATGAGAACTGTAGAAAACATTACTTTAACACTCATTTATGTTCCTAGGATGGCCTGTGTGTAAGAAAAAAGCTTTCTTTGCAAAACTCATGTTCCTGTCAGATTTGTGTTTCCTGACATGCCCTGAACGAAAAAGATGAGAACTGATGAAAACATTACTTTAACACTCATTTCATGTTCCTAGGGTGGCTTGTGTGTCAGAATAAAGCTTTCTTGCAAAACTAATGTTCCTGTCAGATTTGTCTTTCCTGACATGGAAAAAAGATGAGAACTGTAGAAAACATTACTTTAACACTCATTTTATGTTCCGGATGGCCTGTGTGTAAGAAAAAAGCTTTCTTGCAAAACTCATGTTCCTGTCAGATTTGTGTTTCCTGACATGTCCCTGAAAAAAAAAGATGAGAACTGATGAAAACATTACTTTACACTATTTCATGTTCCTAGAATGGCTTTGTGTCAGAATAAAGCTTTCTTTGCAAAACTCATGTTCCTTTCAGATTTGTCTTTCCTGACATGGCCCTGAACGAAAAAGATGAGAACTGATGAAAACATTACTTTAACAGTTTTTTCATGTTCCTAGGGTGGCTTGTGTGTCAGAATAAAGCTTTCTTTTTAAAACTATTGTTCCTGTCAGATTTGTGTTTCCTGACATGTCCCTGAACGAAAAAGATGAGAACTGATGAAAACATTACTTTAACAGTTTTTTCATGTTCCTAGAAAGGTATTGAGTGTCAGAATAAACTTTCTTTGCAAAACTCATGTTCCTGTCAGATTTGTCTTTCCTGACATGGCCCCAACAAAAAAGATGAGAACTGTGAAAACATTACTTTAACACTTTTCATGTTCCTAGATGGCCTGTGTGTCAGAAAAAAGCTTTCTTTGCAAAACTCATGTTTCTTGTCAGATTTGTGTTTCCTGACATGCCCCTGAAAAAAAAAGATGAGAACTGATGAAAACATTACTTTAACAGTTATTTCATGTTCCTAGAAGGTATTGAGTGTCAGAATAAAGCTTTCTTTGCAAAACTCATGTTCCTGTCAGATTTGTCTTTCCTGACATGGCCCTAACAAAAAAGATGAGAACTGTAGAAAACATTACTTTAACACTCATTTTATGTTCCTATGGCCTGTGTGTCAGAAAAAAGCTTTCTTTGCAAAACTCATGTTTCTGTCAGATTTGTGTTTCCTGATATGCCCTGAACGAAAAAGATGAGAACTGATGAAACATTACTTTAACACTCATTTCATGTTCCTAGGGTGGCTTGTGTGTCAGAATAAAGCTTTCTTTGCAAACTCATGTTCCTGTCAGATTTGTCTTTCCTGACATGGAAAAAGATAAGAACTGTAGAAAACATTACTTTAACACTCATTTTAGGTTCCCAGGATGGCCTGTGTGTAAGAAAAAAGATTTCTTTCTTTGCAAAACTCATGTTCCTGTCAGATTTGTGTTTCCTGACATGTCCCTGAAAAAAAAGATGAGAACTGATGAAAACATTACTTTAACACTTATTTCATGTTCCTAGAATGGTATTGAGTGTCAGAATAAAGCTTTCTTGCAAAACTCATGTTCCTGTCAGATTTGTGTTTCCTGACATGTCCCTGAAAAAAAAGATGAGAACTGATGAAAACATTACTTTAACACTCATTTCATGTTCCTAGGGTGGCTTGAGTGTCAGAAAAAGCTTTCTTTAAAAAAATCATGTTCCTGTCAGATTTGTCTTTCCTGACATGTCCCTGAAAGAAAAAGATGAGAACTGATGAAAACATTACTTTAACACTTTTTTCATGTTCCTAGAATGGTATTGAGTGTCAGAATAAAGCTTTCTTGCAAAACTCATGTTCCTGTCAGATTTGTGTTTCCTGACATGTCCCTGAACAAAAAAGATGAGAACTGATGAAAACATTACTTTAACACTCATTTCATGTTCCTAGGGTGGCTTGAGTGTCAGAATAAAGCTTTCTTTAAAAAACTCATGTTCCTGTCAGATTTGTCTTTCCTGACATGGCCCTGAACGAAAAAGATGAGAACTGATGAAAACATTACTTTAACAGTTTTTTTCATGTTCCTAGGGTGGCTGTGTGTCAGAATAAAGCTTTCTTTGCAAAACTCATATTCCTGTCAGATTTGTGTTTCCTGACATGTCCCTGAACAAAAAAGATGAGAACTGTAGAAAACATTACTTTAACACTCATTTTAGGTTCCCAGGATGGCCTGTGTAAGAATAAAATTTCTTTGCAAAACTCATTTCCTGTCAGATTTGTGTTTCCTGACATGTCCCTGAAAGAAAAAGATGAGAACTGATAAAAACATTACTTTAACACTCATTTCATGTTCCTAAGGTGGCTTGAGTGTCAGAAAAAAGCTTTCTTTGCAAAACTAATGTTCCTGTCAGATTTGTCTTTCCTGACATGGAAAAAAAGATAAGAACTGTAGAAAACATTACTTTAACACTCATTTTGATTTCCAGGATGGCCTGTGTGTAAGAAAAAAGCTTTCTTTGCAAAACTCATTTTCCTGTCAGATTTGTGTTTCCTGACATGTCCCTGAAAGAAAAAGATGAGAACTGATAAAACATTACTTTAACAGTTTTTTCATGTTCCTAGGGTGGCTTGTGTGTCAGAATAAAGCTTTTTTTGCAAACTCATGTTCCTGTCAGATTTGTGTTTCCTGACATGTCCCTGAACGAAAAAGATGAGAACTGATGAAAACATTACTTTAACAGTTATTTCATGTTCCTAGAATGCCTTGAGTGTCAGAATAAAGCTTTCTTTTTAAAACTCTTGTTCCTGTCAGATTTGTGTTTCTTGATATGCCCCTAACAAAAAGATGACAACTTATGAAAACATTACTTTAACACTCATTTCATGTTCCTAGAAGGTATTGAGTGTCAGAATAAAGCTTTCTTTGCAAAACTCATGTTCCTGTCAGATTTGTCTTTCCTGACATGGCCCCAACAAAAAGATGAGAACTGTAGAACATTACTTTAACACTCATTTCATGTTCCTGGGTGGCCTGTGTGTAGAAAAAAGCTTTCTTTGCAAAACTCATGTTCCTGTCAGATTTGTGTTTCCTGACATGTCCCTGAACGAAAAAGATGAGAACTGATGAAAACATTACTTTAACAGTTATTTCATGTTCCTAGAATGGTATTGAGTGTCAGAATAAAGCTTTCTTTGCAAAACTCATGTTCCTGTCAGATTTGTGTTTCCTGACATGTCCCTGAACAAAAAAGATGAGAACTGAGAAAACATTACTTTAACACTTATTTCATGTTCCTAGGGTCTTGAGTGTCAGAATAAAGCTTTCTTTGCAAAACTCATGTTCCTGTCAGATTTGTCTTTCCTGACATGGCCCTGAACAAAAAGATGAGAACTGATGAAAACATTACTTTAACACTCATTTTTGTTCCTAGGATGGCTGTGTGTCAGAAAAAAGCTTTCTTTGCAAAACTCATGTTTCTGTCAGATTTGTGTTTCCTGACATGTCCCTGAACGAAAAAGATGAGAACTGATGAAAACATTACTTTAACACTCATTTCATGTTCCTAGGTGGCTTGTGTGTCAGAATAAAGCTTTCTTTGCAAAACTATGTTCCTGTCAGATTTGTCTTTCCTGACATGGAAAAAAGATGAGAACTGTAGAAAACATTACTTTAACACTCATTTCATGTTTAGGATGGCCTTGTGTAAGAAAAAAGCTTTCTTTGCAAAACTCATGTTCCTGTCAGATTTGTGTTTCCTGACATGTCCCTGAAAAAAAAGATGAGAACTGATGAAAACATTACTTTAACACTTATTTCATGTTCCTAGAATGGTATTAGTGTCAGAATAAAGCTTTCTTGCAAAACTCATGTTCCTGTCAGATTTGTCTTTCCTGACATGGCCCTGAACGAAAAAGATGAGAACTGATGAAAACATTACTTTAACACTCATTTCATGTTCCTAGGGTGGCTTGAGTGTCAGAATAAAGCTTTCTTTAAAAACTCATGTTCCTGTCAGATTTGTCTTTCCTGACATGGCCCTGAACGAAAAAGATGAGAACTGATGAAAACATTACTTTAACAGTTTTTTCATGTTCCTAGGTGGCTTGTGTGTCAGAATAAAGCTTTCTTTGCAAAACTCATATTCCTGTCAGATTTGTGTTTCCTGACATGTCCCTGAACAAAAGATGAGAACTGTAGAAAACATTACTTTAACAGTTATTTCATGTTCCTAGAAGGGTATTGAGTGTCAGAATAAATCTTTCTTTGCAAAACTCATGTTCCTGTCAGATTTGTCTTTCCTGACATGGCCCTAATCAAAAAAGATGAGAACTGTAGAAAACATTACTTTAACACTCATTTTATGTCCCAGGATGGCCTGTGTGTAAGAAAAAGCTTTCTTTGCAAAACTCATGTTTCTTTCAGATTTGTGTTTCCTGATGTGCCCCTGAACGAAAAAGATGAGAACTGATGAAAACATTACTTTAACACTCTTTTCATGTTCCTAGGGTGGCTTGTGTGTCAGAATAAAGCTTTCTTTGCAAAACTCATGTTCCTGTCAGATTTGTCTTTCCTGACATGGAAAAAAAGATGAGAACTGTGAAAACATTACTTTAACACTCATTTTAGTGTTAGATGGCTGTGTGTAAGAAAAAAGCTTTCTTTGCAAAACTCATTTCCTGTCAGATTTGTGTTTCCTGACATGTCCCTGAAAAAAAAAGATGAGAACTGATGAAAACATTACTTTAACACTTATTTCATGTTCCTAGAATGGTATTGAGTGTCAGAATAAAGCTTTCTTGCAAAACTCATGTTCCTGTCAGATTTGTCTTTCCTGACATGGCCCTGAACGAAAAGATGAGAACTGATGAAAACATTACTTTAACAGTTTTTTCATGTTCCTAGGGTGGCTTGTGTGTCAGAATAAAGCTTTCTTTTTAAAACTATTGTTCCTGTCAGATTTGTGTTTCCTGACATGTCCCTGAACGAAAAAGATGAGAACTGATGAAAACATTACTTTAACAGTTTTTTCATGTTCCTAGAAAGGTATTGAGTGTCAGAATAAAGCTTTCTTTGCAAAACTCATGTTCCTGTCAGATTTGTCTTTCCTGACATGCCCCAACAAAAAGATGAGAACTGTAGAAAACATTACTTTAACACTCATTTCATGTTCCTAGAATGGCTTGTGTGTCAAAAAAGCTTTCTTTGCAAAACTCATGTTCCTGTCAGATTTGTGTTTCCTGACATGGCCCTGAACGAAAAATTAGAACTGATGAAAACATTACTTTAACACTCATTTCATGTTCCTCAGATTGCTGTGTGTCAGAATAAAGCTTTCTTTGCAAAACTCATGTTCTGTCAGATTTGTGTTTCCTGACATGTCCCTGAAAAAAAAGATGAGAACTGAAAAACATTACTTTAACACTCATTTCATGTTCCTAGGGTGGCTTGAGTGTCAGAATAAAGCTTTCTTTGCAAAACTAATGTTCCTGTCAGATTTGTCTTTCCTGACATGGAAAAAAAGATGAGAACTGTAGAAAACATTACTTTAACACTCATTTTAGTTCCCAGGATGGCCTTTGTGTAAGAAAAAAGCTTTCTTTGCAAAACTCATTTCCTGTCAGATTTGTGTTTCCTGACATGCCCTGAAGAAAAAGATGAGAACTGATAAAACATTACTTTAACACTCATTTCATGTTCCTAAGGTGGCTTGAGTGTCAGAAAAAAGCTTTCTTTAAAAAACTCATGTTCCTTCAGATTTGTCTTTCCTGACATGCCCTGAACGAAAAAGATGAGAACTGATGAAAACATTACTTTAACAGTTTTTTCATGTTCCTAGGGTAGCTTGTGTGTCAGAAAAAGCTTTCTTTGCAAAACTCATGTTCCTGTCAGATTTGTGTTTCCTGACATGTCCCTGAACGAAAAAGATGAGAACTGATGAAAACATTACTTTAACAGTTATTTCATGTTCCTAGAATGGCATTGAGTGTCAGAATAAAGCTTTCTTTTTAAAACTCTTGTTCCTGTCAGATTTGTGTTTCCTGATATCCCCTAAACAAAAAAGATGAGAACTGATGAAAACATTACTTTAACACTCATTTCATGTTCCTAGAAAGGTATGAGTGTCAGAATAAAGCTTTCTTTGCAAAACTCATGTTCCTTTCAGATTTGTCTTTCCTGACATGTCCCTGAACGAAAAAGATGAGAACTGATGAAAACATTACTTTAACAGTTTTTCATGTTCCTAGGGTGGCTTGTGTGTCAGAATAAAGCTTTCTTTTTAAAACTATTGTTCCTGTCAGATTTGTGTTTCCTGACATGTCCCTGAACGAAAAAGATGAGAACTGATGAAAACATTACTTTAACAGTTTTTTCATGTTCCTAGAAGGCATGAGTGTCAGAATAAAGCTTTCTTTGCAAAACTCATGTTCCTGTCAGATTTGTGTTTCCTGATATGCCCCTAACGAAAAAGATGAGAACTGATAAAAACATTACTTTACAGTTTTTTCATGTTCCTAGGGTTGCTTGTGTGTCAGAATAAAGCTTTCTTTGCAAAACTCATGTTCCTGTCAGATTTGTCTTTCCTGACATGGCCCTGAACGAAAAAGATGAGAACTGATGAAAACATTACTTTAACAGTTTTTTCATGTTCCTAGGGTGGCTTGTGTGTCAGAATAAGCTTTCTTTTTAAAACTATTGTTCCTGTCAGATTTGTGTTTCCTGACATGTCCCTGAACGAAAAAGATGAGAACTGATGAAAACATTACTTTAACAGTTTTTTCATGTTCCTAGAAAGGTATGAGTGTCAGAATAAATCTTTCTTTGCAAAACTCATGTTCCTGTCAGATTTGTCTTTCCTGACATGGCCCCAATCAAAAAAGATGAGAACTGTAGAAAACATTACTTTAACACTCATTTCATGTTCCTAGAATGGCCTGTGTGTAAGAAAAAGCTTTCGCTTTCTTTGCAAAACTCATGTTTCTTGTCAGATTTGTGTTTCCTGATATGCCCCTGAAGGAAAAATATGAGAACTGATGAAAACATTACTTTAACACTCATTTCATGTTCCTAGGATGGCTTGTGTGTCAGAATAAAGCTTTCTTTGCAAAACTCATGTTCCTGTCAGATTTGTGTTTCCTATCATGTCCCTGAACGAAAAAGATGAGAACTGATGAAAACATTACTTTAACAGTTATTTCATGTTCCTAGAAGTATTGAGTGTCAGAATAAAGCTTTCTTTGCAAAACTCATGTTCCTGTCAGATTTGTCTTTCCTGACATGGCCCTAATCAAAAAAGATGAGAACTGTAGAAAACATTACTTTAACACTCATTTCATGTTCCTAGGGTGGCTTGTGTCAGAATAAAGCTTTCTTTAAAAAACTCATGTTCCTGTCAGATTTGTCTTTCCTGACATGGCCCTGAACGAAAAAGATGAGAACTGATGAAAACATTACTTTAACAGTTTTTTTCATGTTCCTAGGGTGGCTTGTGTGTCAGAATAAAGCTTTCTTTGCAAAACTCATGTTCCTGTCAGATTTGTGTTTCCTGACATGTCCCTGAACAAAAAAGATGAGAACTAGAAAACATTACTTTAACAGTTATTTCATGTTCCTAGAATATTGAGTGTCAGAATAAAGCTTTCTTTCAAAACTCATGTTCCTGTCAGATTTGTCTTTCCTGACATGGCCCTGATCAAAAAAGATGAAACTGTAGAAAACATTACTTTAACACTCATTTTATGTTCCTAGGATGGCCTGTGTGTAAGAAAAAAGCTTTCTTTGCAAAACTCATGTTTCTGTCAGATTTGTGTTTCCTGACATGCCCTGAACGAAAAAGATGAGAACTGATGAAAACATTACTTTAACACTCATTTCATGTTCCTAGGTGGCTTGTGTGTCAGAATAAAGCTTTCTTTGCAAAACTAATGTTCCTGTCAGATTTGTCTTTCCTGACATGGAAAAAAAGATGAGAACTGTAGAAAACATTACTTTAACACTCATTTTATGTTCCTAGGATGGCCTGTGTGTAGAAAAAAGCTTTCTTTGCAAAACTCATGTTCCTGTCAGATTTGTGTTTCCTGACATGTCCCTGAAAAAAAAAGATGAGAACTGATGAAACATTACTTTAACACTTATTTCATGTTCCTAGAATGGTATGAGTGTCAGAATAAAGCTTTCTTGCAAACTCATGTTCCTGTCAGATTTGTGTTTCCTGACATGTCCCTGAAAAAAAAAGATGAGAACTGATGAAAACATTACTTTAACACTCATTTCATGTTCCTAGGGTGGCTTGAGTGTCAGAAAAAAGCTTTCTTTAAAAAACTCATGTTCCTGTCAGATTTGTGTTTCCTGACATGTCCCTGAAGAAAAAGATGAGAACTGATAAAACATTACTTTAACACTTATTTCATGTTCCTAGAATGGTATGAGTGTCAGAAAAAGCTTTCTTGCAAAACTCATGTTCCTGTCAGATTTGTCTTTCCTGACATGCCCTGAACGAAAAGATGAGAACTGATGAAAACATTACTTTAAGTTTTTCATGTTCCTAGGGTGGCTTGTGTGTCAGAATAAAGCTTTCTTTGCAAAACTCATGTTCCTGTCAGATTTGTGTTTCCTGACATGTCCCTGAACAAAAGATGAGAACTGAGAAAACATTACTTTAACACTCATTTTATGTTCCTAGGATGGCCTGTGTGTCAGAAAAAGCTTTCTTTGCAAAACTCATTTCCTGTCAGATTGTGTTTTCCTGACATGTCCCTGAAAGAAAAAGATGAGAACTGATAAAACATTACTTTAACACTCATTTCATGTTCCTAGGTGGCTTGAGTGTCAAAATAAGCTTTCTTTGCAAAACTCATGTTCCTGTCAGATTTGTCTTTCCTGACCTGAAAAAAAGATGAGAACTGTAGAAAACATTACTTTAACACTCATTTTATGTTCCTAGGATGGCCTTTGTGTCAGAAAAAGCTTTCTTTGCAAAACTCATTTTCCTGTCAGATTTGTGTTTCCTGACATGTCCCTGAAAGAAAAAGATGAGAACTGATAAAACATTACTTTAACACTCATTTCATGTTCCTAGGTGGCTTGAGTGTCAGAAAAAGCTTTCTTTAAAAAACTCATGTTCCTGTCAGATTTGTCTTTCCTGACATGGCCCTGAACGAAAAAGATGAGAACTGATGAAAACATTACTTTAACAGTTTTTTCATGTTCCTAGGGTAGCTTGTGTGTCAGAATAAAGCTTTCTTTGCAAAACTCATGTTCCTGTCAGGTTTGTGTTTCCTGACATGTCCCTGAACAAAAAGATGAGAACTGATGAAAACATTACTTTAACAGTTATTTCATGTTCCTAGGTGGCATGAGTGTCAGAATAAAGCTTTCTTTAAAAACTCATGTTCCTGTCAGATTTGTCTTCCTGACATGTCCCTGAACGAAAAAGATGAGAACTGATGAAAACATTACTTTAACACAGTTTTTTCATGTTCCTAGGGTGGCTTGTGTGTCAGAATAAAGCTTTCTTGCAAAACTCATGTTCCTGTCAGATTTGTCTTTCCTGACATGGAAAAAAAGATGAGAACTGATGAAAACATTACTTTAACAGTCATTTCATGTTCCTAGGAGGCTTGTGTGTCAGAAAAAGCTTTCTTTTAAAAACTCATGTTCCTGTCAGATTTGTGTTTCCTGACATGTCCCTGAACGAAAAAGATGAGAACTGATGAAAACATTACTTTAACAGTTATTTCATGTTCCTAGAATGCTTGAGTGTCAGAATAAAGCTTTCTTTTTAAAAACTCATGTTCCTGTCAGATTTGTGTTTCCTGACATGCCCCTAAAAAAAAAAGATGAGAACTGATGAAAACATTACTTTAACACTCATTTCATGTTCCTAGAAAGGTATTGAGTGTCAGAATAAATCTTTCTTTGCAAAACTCATGTTCCTGTCAGATTTGTCTTTCCTGACATGCCCCAATCAAAAAAGATGAGAACTGTAGAAAACATTACTTTAACACTCATTTCATGTTCCTAGGATGGCCTGTGTGTAAGAAAAAAGCTTTCTTTGCAAAACTCATGTTCCTGTCAGATTTGTGTTTCCTGACATGTCCCTGAACGAAAAAGATGAGAACTGATGAAAACATTACTTTAACAGTTATTTTATGTTCCTAGAAAGGTATTGAGTGTCAGAATAAAGCTTTCTTTGCAAAACTCATGTTCCTGTCAGATTTGTGTTTCCTGATATGCCCTAAACGAAAAAGATGAGAACTGATAAAAACATTACTTTAACAGTTTTTTCATGTTCCTAGGGTGGCTGTGTGTCAGAATAAAGCTTTCTTTGCAAAACTCATGTTCCTGTCAGATTTGTCTTTCCTGACATGGCCCTGAACGAAAAAAGAGAACTGATGAAAACATTACTTTAACAGTTATTTCATGTTCCTAGAATGCCATTGAGTGTCAGAATAAAGCTTTCTTTTTAAAACTATTGTTCCTGTCAGATTTGTGTTTCCTGACATGTCCCTGAACGAAAAAGATGAGAACTGATGAAAACATTACTTTAACAGTTTTTTCATGTTCCTAGAAAGGTATTGAGTGTCAGAATAAATCTTTCTTTGCAAAACTCATGTTCCTGTCAGATTTGTCTTTCCTGACATGGCCCTAATCAAAAAAGATGAGAACTGTAGAAAACATTACTTTAACTCATTTCATGTTCCTAGAATGGCCTGTGTGTAGAAAAAAGCTTTCTTTGCAAAACTTATGTTCTTGTCAGATTTGTGTTTCCTGACATGCCCCTGAAGAAAAAGATGAGAACTGATGAAAACATTACTTTAACACTCATTTCATGTTCCTAGGATGGCTTGTGTGTCAGAATAAAGCTTTCTTTGCAAAACTCATGTTCCTGTCAGATTTGTGTTTCCTGACATGTCCCTGAAAAAAAAGAGAACTGATGAAAACATTACTTTAACACTCATTTCATGTTCCTAGGGTGGCTTGAGTGTCAGAATAAAGCTTTCTTTAAAAACTCATGTTCCTGTCAGATTTGTCTTTCCTGACATGGCCCTGAACGAAAAAGATAGAACTGATGAAAACATTACTTTAACAGTTTTTCATGTTCCTAGGGTGGCTTGTGTGTCAGAATAAAGCTTTCTTTGCAAAACTCATATTCCTGTCAGATTTGTGTTTCCTGACATGTCCCTGAACAAAAAGATGAGAACTGTGAAAACATTACTTTAACAGTTATTTCATGTTCCTAGAAGGGTATTGAGTGTCAGAATAAAGCTTTCTTTGCAAAACTCATGTTCCTGTCAGATTTGTCTTTCCTGACATGGCCCTAACAAAAAAGATGAGAACTGTAGAAAACATTACTTTAACACTCATTTTATGTTCCCAGGATGGCCTGTGTGTAAGAAAAAAGCTTTCTTTGCAAAACTCATGTTTCTTCAGATTTGTGTTTCCTGACATGCCCCTGAACGAAAAATGAGAACTGAAGAAAACATTACTTTAACACTCATTTCATGTTCCTAGGGTGGCTTGTGTGTCAGAATAAAGCTTTCTTTGCAAAACTAATGTTCCTGTCAGATTTGGTCTTTCCTGACATGGAAAAAAAAGATAAGAACTGTAGAAAACATTACTTTAACACTCATTTTAGTGTTAGGATGGCCTGTGTGTAAGAAAAAAGATTTCTTTGCAAAACTCATATTCCTGTCAGATTTGTGTTTCCTGACATGGCCCTGAACGAAAAAGATGAGAACTGATGAAAACATTACTTTAACAGTTTTTCATGTTCCTAGGTGGCTTGAGTGTCAGAAAAAAGCTTTCTTTAAAAAACTCATGTTCCTTTCAGATTTGTCTTTCCTGACATGGCCCTGAACGAAAAAGATGAGAACTGATGAAAACATTACTTTAACAGTTTTTCATGTTCCTAGGGTAGCTTGTGTGTCAGAATAAAGCTTTCTTTGCAAAACTCATGTTCCTGTCAGGTTTGTGTTTCCTGACATGTCCCTGAACGAAAAAGATGAGAACTGATGAAAACATTACTTTAACAGTTATTTCATGTTCCTAGAATGCCATTGAGTGTCAGAATAAAGCTTTCTTTTTAAAACTCTTGTTCCTGTCAGATTTGTGTTTCTGATATGCCCCTAAACAAAAAAGATGACAACTTATGAAAACATTACTTTAACACTCATTTCATGTTCCTAGAAAGGTATTGAGTGTCAGAATAAAGCTTTCTTTGCAAAACTCATGTTCCTTTCAGATTTGTCTTTCCTGACATGTCCCTGAACGAAAAAGATGAGAACTGATGAAAACATTACTTTAACAGTTTTTTCATGTTCCTAGGGTGGCTTGTGTGTCAGAATTAAGCTTTCTTGTTAAAACTATTGTTCCTGTCAGATTTGTGTTTCCTGACATGTCCCTGAACGAAAAAGATGAGAACTGATGAAAACATTACTTTAACAGTTTTTTCATGTTCCTAGAAAGGTAATGAGTGTCAGAATAAAGCTTTCTTTGCAAAACTCATGTTCCTGTCAGATTTGTGTTTCCTGATATGCCCCTAAACGAAAAAGATGAGAACTGATAAAAACATTACTTTACAGTTTTTCATGTTCCTAGGGTTGCTTGTGTGTCAGAATAAAGCTTTCTTTGCAAAACTCATGTTCCTTCAGATTTGTCTTTCCTGACATGGCCCTGAACGAAAAAGATGAGAACTGATGAAAACATTACTTTAACAGTTTTTTCATGTTCCTAGGGTGGCTTGTGTGTCAGAATTAAGCTTTCTTTTTAAAACTATTGTTCCTGTCAGATTTGTGTTTCCTGACATGTCCCTGAACGAAAAAGATGAGAACTGATGAAAACATTACTTTAACAGTTTTTTCATGTTCCTAGAAAGGTAATGAGTGTCAGAATAAATCTTTCTTTGCAAAACTCATGTTCCTGTCAGATTTGTCTTTCCTGACATGGCCCCAATCAAAAAGATGAGAACTGTAGAAAACATTACTTTAACACTCATTTCATGTTCCTAGAATGGCCTGTGTGTAAGAAAAAAGCTTTCTTTGCAAAACTCATGTTCTTGTCAGATTTGTGTTTCCTGATATGCCCCTGAAGGAAAAAGATTAGAACTGATGAAAACATTACTTTAACACTCATTTCATGTTCCTAGGATGGCTTGTGTGTCAGAATAAAGCTTTCTTTGCAAAACTCATATTCCTGTCAGATTTTTGCTTCCTGACATGTCCCTGAACGAAAAGATGAGAACTGATGAAAACATTACTTTAACAGTTATTTCATGTTCCTAGAAAGGTATTGAGTGTCAGAATAAAGCTTTCTTTGCAAAACTCATGTTCCTGTCAGATTGGTCTTTCCTGACATGGCCCTAATCAAAAAAGATGAGAACCGTAGAAAACATTACTTTAACACTCATTTCATGTTCCTAGGGTGGCATGAGTGTCAGAATAAAGCTTTCTTTAAAAAACTCATGTTCCTGTCAGATTTGTCTTTCCTGACATGGAAAAAAAGATAAGAACTGTAGAAAACATTACTTTAACACTCATTTTAGGTTCCCAGGATGGCCTGTGTGTAAGAAAAAAGATTTATTTGCAAAACTCATATTCCTGTCAGATTTGTGTTTCCTGACATGTCCCTGAAAAAAAAAGATGAGAACTGATGAAAACATTACTTTAACACTTATTTCATGTTCCTAGTATGGTATTAAGTGTCAGAATAAAGCTTTGCTTGCAAAACTCATATTCCTGTCAGATTTTTGTTTCCTGACATGTCCCTGAAAAAAAAAAGATGAGAACTGATGAAAACATTACTTTAACACTCATTTCATGTTCCTAGGGTGGCTTGAGTGTCAGAAAAAAGCTTTCTTTAAAAAAATCATGTTCCTGTCAGATTTGTCTTTCCTGACATGTCCCTGAAAGAAAAAGATGAGAACTGATGAAAACATTACTTTAACACTTATTTCATGTTCCTAGAATGGTATTGAGTGTCAGAATAAAGCTTTGCTTGCAAAACTCATATTCCTGTCAGATTTTTGTTTCCTGACATGTCCCTGAAAAAAAAGATGAGAACTGATGAAAACATTACTTTAACACTCATTTCATGTTCCTAGGGTGGCTTGAGTGTCAGAATAAAGCTTTCTTTAAAAAACTCATGTTCCTGTCAGATTTGTCTTTCCTGACATGGCCCTGAACGAAAAAGATATGAACTGATGAAAACATTACTTTAACAGTTTTTTCATGTTCCTAGGGTGGCTTGAGTGTCAGAATAAAGCTTTCTTTAAAAAACTCATATTCCTGTCAGATTTGTGTTTCCTGACATGTCCCTGAACAAAAAAGATGAGAACTGTAGAAAACATTACTTTAACACTCATTTTAGGTTCCCAGGATGGCCTGTGTGTAAGAAAAAAGATTTCTTTGCAAAACTCATTTTCCTGTCAGATTTGTGTTTCCTGACATGTCCCTGAAAGAAAAAGATGAGAACTGATAAAACATTACTTTAACACTCATTTCATGTTCCTAAGGTGGCTTGAGTGTCAGAAAAAAGCTTTCTTTGCAAAACTATGTTCCTGTCAGATTTGTCTTTCCTGACATGGAAAAAAGATAAGAACTGTAGAAAACATTACTTTAACACTCATTTTAGATTCCCAGGATGGCCTGTGAGTAAGAAAAAAGATTTCTTTGCAAAACTCATTTTCCTGTCAGATTTGTGTTTCCTGACATGTCCCTGAAAGAAAAAGATGAGAACTGATAAAACATTACTTTAACACTCATTTCATGTTCCTAAGGTGGCTTGGGTGTCAGAAAAAAGCTTTCTTTAAAAACTCATGTTCCTTCAGATTTGTCTTTCCTGACATGGCCCTGAACGAAAAAGATGAGAACTGATGAAAACATTACTTTAACAGTTTTTTCATGTTCCTAGGGTAGCTTGTGTGTCAGAATAAAGCTTTCTTTTAAAACTCTTGTTCCTGTCAGATTTGTGTTTCTTGATATGCCCTAAACAAAAAAGATGACAACTTATGAAAACATTACTTTAACACTCATTTCATGTTACTAGAGAGGTATTGAGTGTCAGAATAAAGCTTTCTTTGCAAAACTCATGTTCCTGTCAGATTTGTCTTTCCTGACATGGCCCTGAACGAAAAAGATGAGAACTGATGAAAACATTACTTTAACAGTTTTTTCATGTTCCTAGGGTGGCTTGTGTGTCAGAATAAAGCTTTCTTTTTAAAACTTTGTTCCTGTCAGATTTGTGTTTCCTGACATGTCCCTGAACGAAAAAGATGAGAACTGATGAAAACATTACTTTAACAGTTATTTCATGTTCCTAGAAAGGTATTGAGTGTCAGAATAAAGCTTTCTTTGCAAAACTCATGTTCCTGTCAGATTTGTCTTTCCTGACATGGCCCTAACAAAAAAGATGAGAACTGATAAAACATTACTTTAACACTCATTTCATGTTCCTAAGGTGGCTTGAGTGTCAGAATAAAGCTTTCTTTAAAAAACTCATGTTCCTTTCAGATTTGTCTTTCCTGACATGGCCCTGAACGAAAAAGATGAGAACTGATGAAAACATTACTTTAACAGTTTTTTCATGTTCCTAGGGTGGCTTGTGTGTCAGAATAAAGCTTTCTTTGCAAAACTCATGTTCCTGTCAGATTTGTGTTTCCTGACATGTCCCTGAACGAAAAAGATGAGAACTGATGAAAACATTACTTTAACAGTTATTTCATGTTCCTAGAATGCCTTGAGTGTCAGAATAAAGCTTTCTTTTTAAAACTCATGTTCCTGTCAGATTTGTGTTTCCTGACATGCCCTGAACAAAAAGATGAGAACTGATGAAAACATTACTTTAACAGTTATTTTATGTTCCTAGAAAGGTATTGAGTGTCAGAATAAAGCTTTCTTTGCAAAACTCATGTTCCTGTCAGATTTGTCTTTCCTGACTTGGCCCTGAACGAAAAAGATGAGAACTGATGAAAACATTACTTTAACAGTAATTTCATGTTCCTAGAATGGTATTGAGTGTCAGAATAAAGCTTTCTTTGCAAAACTCATGTTCCTGTCAAATTTGTGTTTCCTGACATGGCCCCAATCAAAAAAGATGAGAACTGTAGAAAACATTACTTTAACACTCATTTCATGTTCCTAGGATGGCCTGTGTGTAAGAAAAAGCTTTCTTTGCAAAACTCATGTTCCTGTCAGATTTGTGTTTCCTGACATGTCCTGAACGAAAAAGATGAGAACTGATGAAAACATTACTTTAACAGTTATTTCATGTTCCTAGAAAGGTATTGAGTGTCAGAATAAAGCTTTCTTTGCAAAACTCATGTTCCTGTCAGATTTGTGTTTCCTGACATGCCCCTAACGAAAAGATGAGAACTGATAAAAACATTACTTTAACAGTTTTTTCATGTTCCTAGGGTGGCTTGTGTGTCAGAATAAAGCTTTCTTTGCAAAACTCATGTTCCTGTCAGATTTGTCTTTCCTGACATGGCCCTGAACGAAAAAGATGAGAACTGATAAAAACATTACTTTAACAGTTTTTTTCATGTTCCTAGGGTGGCTTGTGTGTCAGAATAAAGCTTTCTTTGCAAAACTCATGTTCCTGTCAGATTTGTCTTTCCTGACATGGCCCTGAACGAAAAGATGAGAACTGATGAAAACATTACTTTAACAGTTTTTTCATGTTCCTAGGGTGGCTTGTGTGTCAGAATAAAGCTTTCTTTTAAAACTATTGTTCCTGTCAGATTTGTGTTTCCTGACATGTCCCTGAACGAAAAAGATGAGAACTGATGAAAACATTACTTTAACAGTTTTTTTATGTTCCTAGAAAGGTATTGAGTGTCAGAATAAAGCTTTCTTTGCAAAACTCATGTTCCTGTCAGATTTGTCTTTCCTGACATGGCCCCAAAAAAGATGAGAACTGTAGAAAACATTACTTTAACACTCATTTCATGTTCCTAGAATGGCCTGTGTGTAAGAAAAAGCTTTCTTTGCAAAACTCATGTTCCTGTCAGATTTGTGTTTCCTGACATGCCCTGAACGAAAAAGATGAGAACTGATGAAAACATTACTTTAACAGTTATTTCATGTTCCTAGAAAGGTATTGAGTGTCAGAATAAAGCTTTCTTTGCAAAACTCATGTTCCTGTCAGATTTGTCTTTCCTGACATGGCCCTAATCAAAAAAGATGAGAACTGTAGAAAACATTACTTTAACACTCATTTTATGTTCCCAGGATGGCCTGTGTGTAAGAAAAAGCTTTCTTTGCAAAACTCATGTTTCTTGTCAGATTTGTGTTTCCTGACATGCCCCTGAACGAAAATATGAGAACTGAAGAAAACATTACTTTAACACTCATTTCATGTTCCTAGGGTGGCTTGTGTTTCAGAATAAAGCTTTCTTTGCAAAACTAATGTTCCTGTCAGATTGGTCTTTCCTGACATGGAAAAAAAGATAAGAACTGTAGAAAACATTACTTTAACACTCATTTTATGTTCCTAGGATGGCTGTGTGTCAGAAAAAAGCTTTCTTTGCAAAACTCATATTCCTGTCAGATTTGTGTTTCCTGACATGTCCCTGAAAAAAAAGATGAGAACTGATGAAAACATTACTTTAACACTTATTTCATGTTCCTAGAATGGTATTAAGTGTCAGAATAAAGCTTTGCTTGCAAAACTCATATTCCTGTCAGATTTTTGCTTCCTGACATGTCCCTGAAAAAAAAAGATGAGAACTGATGAAAACATTACTTTAACACTCATTTCATGTTCCTAGGGTGGCTTGAGTGTCAGAAAAAAGCTTTCTTTAAAAAAATCATGTTCCTGTCAGATTTGTCTTTCCTGACATGTCCCTGAAAGAAAAGATGAGAACTGATGAAAACATTACTTTAACACTTATTTCATGTTCCTAGAATGGTATTGAGTGTCAGAATAAAGCTTTCTTGCAAAACTCATGTTCCTGTCAGATTTTGTTTCCTGACATGTCCCTGAAAAAAAGATGAGAACTGATGAAAACATTACTTTAACACTCATTTCATGTTCCTAGGGTGGCTTGAGTGTCAGAATAAAGCTTTCTTTAAAAAACTCATGTTCCTGTCAGATTTGTCTTTCCTGACATGGCCCTGAACGAAAAAGATAGAACTGATGAAAACATTACTTTAACAGTTTTTTCATGTTCCTAGGGTGGCTTGTGTGTCAGAATAAAGCTTTCTTTGCAAAACTCATATTCCTGTCAGATTTGTGTTTCCTGACATGTCCCTGAACAAAAAGATGAGAACTGTAGAAAACATTACTTTAACACTCATTTTAGTTCCCAGGATGGCCTGTGTGTAAGAAAAAAGCTTTCTTTGCAAAACTCATTTTCCTGTCAGATTTGTGTTTCCTGACATGTCCCTGAAAGAAAAAGATGAGAACTGATAAAACATTACTTTAACACTCATTTCATGTTCCTAAGGTGGCTTGAGTGTCAGAAAAAGCTTTCTTTGCAAAACTAATGTTCCTGTCAGATTTGTCTTTCCTGACATGGAAAAAAAGATGAGAACTGTAGAAAACATTACTTTAACACTCATTTTAGATTCCCAGGTTGGCCTGTGTGTAAGAAAAAGATTTCTTTGCAAAACTCATTTTCCTGTCAGATTTGTGTTTCCTGACATGTCCCTGAAAGAAAAAGATGAGAACTGATAAAACATTACTTTAACACTCATTTCATGTTCCTAAGGTGGCTTGAGTGTCAGAAAAAAGCTTTCTTTAAAAAACTCATGTTCCTTCAGATTTGTCTTTCCTGACATGGCCCTGAACGAAAAAGATGAGAACTGATGAAAACATTACTTTAACAGTTTTTCATGTTCCTAGGGTGGCTTGTGTGTCAGAATAAAGCTTTTTTTGCAAAACTCATGTTCCTGTCAGATTTGTGTTTCCTGACATGTCCCTGAACGAAAAAGATGAGAACTGATGAAAACATTACTTTAACAGTTATTTCATGTTCCTAGAATGCCATTGAGTGTCAGAATAAAGCTTTCTTTTAAAACTCTTGTTCCTGTCAGATTTGTGTTTCCTGATATGCCCCTAAACAAAAAGATGAGAACTTATGAAAACATTACTTTAACACTCATTTCATGTTCCTAGAAGGTATTGAGTGTCAGAATAAAGCTTTCTTTGCAAAACTCATGTTCCTGTCAGATTTGTCTTTCCTGACATGGCCCCAACAAAAAAGATGAGAACTGTAGAAAACATTACTTTAACACTCATTTCATGTTCCTGGATGGCCTGTGTGTAGAAAAAAGCTTTCTTTGCAAAACTCATGTTCCTGTCAGATTTGTGTTTCCTGACATGTCCCTGAACGAAAAGATGAGAACTGATGAAAACATTAGTTTAACAGTTATTTTATGTTCCTAGAAAGGTATTGAGTGTCAGAATAAAGCTTTCTTTGCAAAACTCATGTTCCTGTCAGATTTGTGTTTCCTGATATGCCCCTAAACGAAAAAGATGAGAACTGATAAAAACATTACTTAACAGTTTTTTCATGTTCCTAGGGTGGCTTGTGTGTCAGAATAAAGCTTTCTTTGCAAAACTCATGTTCCTTTCAGATTTGTCTTTCCTGACATGGCCCTGAACGAAAAAGATGAGAACTGATGAAAACATTACTTTAACAGTTTTTTCATGTTCCTAGGGTGGCTTGTGTGTCAGAATTAAGCTTTCTTTTTAAAACTATTGTTCCTGTCAGATTTGTGTTTCCTGACATGTCCCTGAACGAAAAAGATGAGAACTGATGAAAACATTACTTTAACAGTTATTTCATGTTCCTAGAAAGGTATTGAGTGTCAGAATAAAGCTTTCTTTGCAAAACTAATGTTCCTGTCAGATTTGTCTTTCCTGACATGGCCCTAATCAAAAAAGATGAGAACTGATAAAACTGATGAAAACATTACTTTAACAGTTTTTTCATGTTCCTAGGGTGGCTTGTGTGTCAAAATAAAGCTTTCTTTGCAAAACTCCTGTTCCTGTCAGGTTTGTGTTTCCTGACATGTCCCTGAACGAAAAAGATGAGAACTGATGAAAACATTACTTTAACACTTATTTCATGTTCCTAGATGGCTTGAGTGTCAGAATAAAGCTTTCTTTGCAAAACTCATGTTCCTGTCAGATTTGTGTTTCCTGACATGCCCTGAACAAAAAAGATGAGAACTGATGAAAACATTACTTTAACACTCATTTCATGTTCCTAGGTGGCTTGAGTGTCAGAATAAAGCTTTCTTTAAAAAATCATGTTCCTGTCAGATTTGTCTTTCCTGACATGTCCCTGAAAGAAAAAGATGAGAACTGATGAAAACATTACTTTAACACTTATTTCATGTTCCTAGAATGGTATTGAGTGTCAGAATAAAGCTTTCTTGCAAAACTCATATTCCTGTCAGATTTTTTTCCTGACATGTCCCTGAAAAAAAAGATGAGAACTGATGAAAACATTACTTTAACACTCATTTCATGTTCCTAGGGTGGCTTGAGTGTCAGAATAAAGCTTTCTTTAAAAACTCATGTTCCTGTCAGATTTGTCTTTCCTGACATGGCCCTGAACGAAAAAGATATGAACTGATGAAAACATTACTTTAACAGTTTTTTCATGTTCCTAGGGTGGCTTGTGTGTCAGAATAAAGCTTTCTTTAAAAACTCATATTCCTGTCAGATTTGTGTTTCCTGACATGTCCCTGAACAAAAAAGATGAGAACTGTAGAAAACATTACTTTAACACTCATTTTATGTTCCTAGGATGGCCTGTGTGTAAGAAAAAAGCTTTCTTTGCAAAACTCATTTCCTGTCAGATTTGTGTTTCCTGACATGTCCCTGAAAGAAAAAGATGAGAACTGATAAAACATTACTTTAACACTCATTTCATGTTCCTAAGGTGGCTTGAGTGTCAGAAAAAAGCTTTCTTTGCAAAACTAATGTTCCTGTCAGATTTGTCTTTCCTGACATGGAAAAAAGATAAGAACTGTAGAAAACATTACTTTAACACTCATTTTAGATTCCAGGATGGCCTGTTGTAAGAAAAAGCTTTCTTTGCAAAACTCATTTTCCTGTCAGATTTGTGTTTCCTGACATGTCCCTGAAAGAAAAAGATGAGAACTGATAAAACATTACTTTAACACTCATTTCATGTTCCTAAGGTGGCTTGGGTGTCAGAAAAAAGCTTTCTTTAAAAACTCATGTTCCTTTCAGATTTGTCTTTCCTGACATGGCCCTGAACGAAAAAGATGAGAACTGATGAAAACATTACTTTACTTTTTTTTCATGTTCCTAGGGTAGCTTGTGTGTCAGAATAAAGCTTTCTTTTTAAAACTCTTGTTCCTGTCAGATTTGTGTTTCCTTGACATGCCCCTAAACAAAAAGATGAGAACTGATGAAAACATTACTTTAACACTCATTTCATGTTCCTAGAGGTATTGAGTGTCAGAATAAAGCTTTCTTTGCAAAACTCATGTTCCTGTCAGATTTGTCTTTCCTGACATGGCCCTGAACGAAAAAGATGAGAACTGATGAAAACATTACTTTAACAGTTTTTTCATGTTCCTAGGGTGGCTTGTGTGTCAGAATAAAGCTTTCTTTTTAAAACTATGTTCCTGTCAGATTTGTGTTTCCTGACATGTCCCTGAACGAAAAAGATGAGAACTGATGAAAACATTACTTTAACAGTTATTTCATGTTCCTAGAAAGGTATTGAGTGTCAGAATAAAGCTTTCTTTGCAAAACTCATGTTCCTGTCAGATTTGTCTTTCCTGACATGGCCCTAACAAAAAAGATGAGAACTGATAAAACATTACTTTAACACTCATTTCATGTTCCTAAGGTGGCTTGAGTGTCAGAATAAAGCTTTCTTTGCAAAAACTCATGTTCCTGTCAGATTTGTCTTTCCTGACATGGCCCTGAACGAAAAGATGAGAACTGATGAAAACATTACTTTAACAGTTTTTCATGTTCCTAGGGTGGCTTGTGTGTCAGAAATAAAGCTTTCTTTGCAAAACTCATGTTCCTGTCAGATTTGTGTTTCCTGACATGTCCCTGAACGAAAAAGATGAGAACTGATGAAAACATTACTTTAACAGTTATTTCATGTTCCTAGAATGCCTTGAGTGTCAGAATAAAGCTTTCTTTTTAAAACTCTTGTTCCTGTCAGATGGCCCTAAACAAAAAAGATGAGAACTGATGAAACATTACTTTAACACTCATTTCATGTTCCTAGAAAGGTATTGTAGTCAGAATAAAGCTTTCTTTGCAAAACTCATGTTCCTGTCAGTCAGATTTGTGTTTCCTGACATGTCCCTGAACGAAAAAGATGAGAACTGATGAAAACATTACTTTAACACTCATTTCATGTTCCTAGAAGGTATTGAGTGTCAGAATAAAGCTTTCTTTGCAAAACTCATGTTCCTGTCAGATTTGTCTTTCCTGACATGGCCCCAATCAAAAAAGATGAGAACTGTAAAAACATTACTTTAACACTCATTTCATGTTCCTGGGATGGCCTGTGTGTAAGAAAAAGCTTTCTTTGCAAAACTCATGTTCCTGTCAGATTTGTGTTTCCTGACATGTCCCTGAACGAAAAAGATGAGAACTGATGAAACATTACTTTAACAGTTATTTTTGTTCCTAGAAAGGTATTGAGTGTCAGAATAAAGCTTTCTTTGCAAAACTCATGTTCCTGTCAGATTTGTGTTTCCTGATATCCCCTAAACGAAAAGATGAGAACTGATAAAAACATTACTTTACAGTTTTTTCATGTTCCTAGGTGGCTTGTGTCAGAATAAAGCTTTCTTTGCAAAACTCATGTTCCTGTCAGATTTGTCTTCCTGACATGGCCCTGAACGAAAAAGATGAGAACTGAAAAACATTACTTTAACGTTTTTTTCATGTTCCTAGGGTGGCTTGTGTGTCAGAATAAAGCTTTCTTTGCAAAACTCATGTTCCTTTCAGATTTGTCTTTCCTGACATGGCCCTGAACGAAAAAGATGAGAACTGATGAAAACATTACTTTAACAGTTTTTTCATGTTCCTAGGGTGGCTTGTGTGTCAGAATTAAGCTTTCTTTTTAAAACTATTGTTCCTGTCAGATTTGTGTTTCCTGACATGTCCCTGAACGAAAAAGATGAGAACTGATAAAAACATTACTTTAACAGTTTTTTTATGTTCCTAGAATGTATTGAGTGTCAGAATAAATCTTTCTTTGCAAAACTCATGTTCCTGTCAGATTTGTCTTTCCTGACATGGCCCAATCAAAAAAGATGAGAACTGTAGAAAACATTACTTTAACACTCATTTTTCATGTTCCTAGAATGGCTTGTGTGTAAGAAAAAGCTTTCTTTGCAAAACTATGTTTCTTGTCAGATTTGTGTTTCCTGACATGCCCCTGAAGAAAAATATTAGAACTGATGAAAACATTACTTTAACACTTATTTCATGTTCCTAGAAGGTATTGAGTGTCAGAATAAAGCTTTCTTTGCAAAACTCATGTTCCTGTCAGATTTGTCTTTCCTGACATGGCCCTAATCAAAAAAGATGAGAACTGTAGAAAACATTACTTTAACACTCATTTTATGTTCCCAGGATGGCCTGTGTGTAAGAAAAAAGCTTTCTTTGCAAAACTTATGTTTCTTGTCAGATTTGTGTTTCCTGATATGCCCCTGAACGAAAAATATGAGAACTGTAGAAAACATTACTTTAACACTCATTTCATGTTCCTAGGGTGGCTTGTGTGTCAGAATAAAGCTTTCTTTGCAAAACTAATGTTCCTGTCAGATTTGTCTTTCCTGACATGGAAAAAAGATAAGAACTGTAGAAAACATTACTTTAACACTCATTTTAGGTTCCCAGGATGGCCTGTGTGTAAGAAAAAAGATTTCTTTGCAAAACTCATATTCCTGTCAGATTTGTGTTTCCTGACATGTCCCTGAACGAAAAAGATGAGAACTGATGAAAACATTACTTTAACACTTATTTCATGTTCCTAGAATGGTATTAAGTGTCAGAATAAAGCTTTCTTGCAAAACTCATATTCCTGTCAGATTTTGCTTCCTGACATGTCCCTGAAAAAAAAGATGAGAACTGATGAAAACATTACTTTAACACTCATTTCATGTTCCTAGGGTGGCTTGAGTGTCAGAAAAAGCTTTCTTTAAAAAATCATGTTCCTGTCAGATTTGTCTTTCCTGACATGTCCCTGAAAGAAAAAGATGAGAACTGATGAAAACATTACTTTAACAGTTATTTTATGTTCCTAGAAAGGTATTGAGTGTCAGAAAAAAGCTTTCTTTGCAAAACTTATGTTTCTTGTCAGATTTGTGTTTCCTGATATGCCCCTGAACGAAAAAGATGAGAACTGATGAAAACATTACTTTAACACTCATTTCATGTTCCTAGGGTGGCTTGAGTGTCAGAATAAAGCTTTCTTTAAAAAACTCATGTTCCTGTCAGATTTGTCTTTCCTGACATGGCCCTGAACGAAAAAGATATGAACTGATGAAAACATTACTTTAACAGTTTTTTCATGTTCCTAGGGTGGCTTGTGTGTCAGAATAAAGCTTTCTTTGCAAAACTCATATTCCTGTCAGATTTGTGTTTCCTGACATGTCCCTGAACAAAAAAGATGAGAACTGTAGAAAACATTACTTTAACACTCATTTTAGGTTCCCAGGATGGCCTGTGTGTAAGAAAAAAGATTTCTTTGCAAAACTCATTTTCCTGTCAGATTTGTGTTTCCTGACATGTCCCTGAAAGAAAAAGATGAGAACTGATAAAACATTACTTTAACACTCATTTCATGTTCCTAGGTGGCTTGAGTGTCAGAAAAAAGCTTTCTTTGCAAAACTAATGTTCCTGTCAGATTTGTCTTTCCTGACATGGAAAAAAAGATAAGAACTGTAGAAAACATTACTTTAACACTCATTAGATTCCTAGGATGGCCTGTGTGTAAGAAAAAGATTTTTCTTTGCAAAACTCATTTCCTGTCAGATTTGTGTTTCCTGACATGTCCCTGAAAGAAAAAGATGAGAACTGATAAAACATTACTTTAACACTCATTTCATGTTCCTAAGGTGGCTTGGGTGTCAGAAAAAAGCTTTCTTTGCAAAACTCATGTTCCTTTCAGATTTGTCTTTCCTGACATGGCCCTGAACGAAAAAGATGAGAACTGATGAAAACATTACTTTAACATTTTTTCATGTTCCTAGGGTAGCTTGTGTGTCAGAATAAAGCTTTTTTTTGCAAAACTCCTGTTCCTGTCAGATTTGTGTTTCCTGACATGTCCCTGAACGAAAAAGATGAGAACTGATGAAAACATTACTTTAACAGTTATTTCATGTTCCTAGAATGCCATTGAGTGTCAGAATAAAGCTTTCTTTGCAAAACTCATGTTCCTGTCAGATTTGTGTTTCCTGATATGCCCCTAAACAAAAAAGATGAGAACTTATGAAAACATTACTTTAACACTCATTTCATGTTCCTAGAAAGGTATTGAGTGTCAGAATAATCTTTCTTTGCAAAACTCATGTTCCTGTCAGATTTGTCTTTCCTGACATGGCCCAATCAAAAAGATGAGAACTGTAGAAAACATTACTTTAACACTCATTTCATGTTCCTAGATGGCCTGTGTGTCAGAAAAAGCTTTCTTTGCAAAACTCATGTTCCTGTCAGATTTGTGTTTCCTGACATGTCCCTGAACGAAAAAGATGAGAACTGATGAAAACATTACTTTAACAGTTATTTCATGTTCCTAGAAAGGTATTGAGTGTCAGAATAAAGCTTTCTTTGCAAAACTCATGTTCCTGTCAGATTTGTGTTTCCTGATATGCCCCTAAACGAAAAGATGAGAACTGATAAAACATTACTTTAACAGTTTTTTCATGTTCCTAGGGTGGCTTGTGTGTCAGAATAAAGCTTTCTTTGCAAAACTCATGTTCCTTTCAGATTTGTCTTTCCTGATGGCCCTGAACGAAAAAGATGAGAACTGATGAAAACATTACTTTAACAGTTTTTTCATGTTCCTAGGGTGGCTTGTGTGTCAGAATAAAGCTTTCTTTTTAAAACTATTGTTCCTGTCAGATTTGTGTTTCCTGACATGTCCCTGAACGAAAAAGATGAGAACTGATGAAAACATTACTTTAACAGTTATTTCATGTTCCTAGAAAGGTATTGAGTGTCAGAATAAAGCTTTCTTTGCAAAACTATGTTCCTGTCAGATTTGTCTTTCCTGACATGGCCCTAATCAAAAAGATGAGAACTGATAAAACTGATGAAAACATTACTTTAACACTTTTTTTCATGTTCCTAGGTGGCTTGTGTGTCAAAAAAAAAGCTTCTTTGCAAAACTCATGTTCCTGTCCTGTCAGATTTGTGTTTCCTGACATGTCCCTGAACAAAAAAGATGAGAACTGAAAAACATTACTTTAACACTTATTTCATGTTCCTAGAATCCTTGAGTGTCAGAATAAAGCTTTCTTTTTAAAACTCATGTTCCTGTCAGATTTGTGTTTCCTGACATGCCCTAAACAAAAAGATGAGAACTGATGAAAACATTACTTTAACACTCATTTCATGTTCCTAGGGTGGCTTGAGTGTCAGAATAAAGCTTTCTTTAAAAAAATCATGTTCCTGTCAGATTTGTCTTTCCTGACATGTCCCTGAAAGAAAGATGAGAACTGATGAAAACATTACTTTAACACTTATTTCATGTTCCTAATGGTATTGTGTGTCAGAATAAAGCTTTCTTGCAAAACTCATGTTCCTGTCAGATTTTGTTTCCTGACATGTCCCTGAAAAAAAAAGATGAGAACTGATGAAAACATTACTTTAACACTCATTTCATGTTCCTAGGGTGGCTTGAGTGTCAGAATAAAGCTTTCTTTAAAAAACTCATGTTCCTGTCAGATTTGTCTTTCCTGACATGGCCCTGAACGAAAAAAGATGAGAACTGATGAAAACATTACTTTAACACTTTTTCATGTTCCTAGGGTGGCTTGTGTGTCAGAATAAAGCTTTCTTTGCAAAACTCATGTTCCTGTCAGATTTGTGTTTCCTGACATGTCCCTGAACAAAAAGATGAGAACTGTAGAAACATTACTTTAACACTCTTTTATGTTCCTAGGATGGCCTGTGTGTCAGAAAAAGCTTTCTTTGCAAAACTCATTTTCCTGTCAGATTTGTGTTTCCTGACATGTCCCTGAAAGAAAAAGATGAGAACTGATAAAACATTACTTTAACACTCATTTCATGTTCCTAAGGTGGCTTGAGTGTCAGAAAAAGCTTTCTTTGCAAAACTAATGTTCCTGTCAGATTTGTCTTTCCTGACATGAAAAAAGATAAGAACTGTAGAAAACATTACTTTAACACTCATTTCATGTTCCCAGATGGCCTGTGTGTAAGAAAAAGCTTTCTTTGCAAAACTCATTTTCCTGTCAGATTTGTGTTTCCTGACATGTCCCTGAGAAAAAGATGAGAACTGATAAAAACATTACTTTAACACTCATTTCATGTTCCTAGGTGGCTTGGGTGTCAGAAAAAAGCTTTCTTTAAAACTCATGTTCCTTTCAGATTTGTCTTTCCTGACATGGCCCTGAACGAAAAAGATGAGAACTGATGAAAACATTACTTTAACAGTTTTTCATGTTCCTAGGGTGGCTTGTGTGTCAGAATAAAGCTTTCTTTTTAAAACTCTTGTTCCTGTCAGATTTGTGTTTCCTGATATGCCCCTGAACAAAAAAGATGAGAACTGATGAAAACATTACTTTAACACTCATTTCATGTTCCTAGGAGGCTTGAGTGTCAGAATAAAGCTTTCTTTGCAAAACTCATGTTCCTGTCAGATTTGTCTTTCCTGACATGGCCCTGAACGAAAAAGATGAGAACTGATGAAACATTACTTTAACACTTATTTCATGTTCCTACAGTTTTTTTTCATGTTCCTAGAAAGGTATTGAGTGTCAGAATAAAGCTTTCTTTGCAAAACTAATGTTCCTGTCAGATTTGTCTTTCCTGACATGGCCCTAATCAAAAAAGATGAGAACTGATAAAACTGATGAAAACATTACTTTAACAGTTTTTTCATGTTCCTAGGGTGGCTTGTGTGTCAAAATAAAGCTTTCTTTGCAAAACTCCTGTTCCTGTCAGGTTTGTGTTTCCTGACATGTCCCTGAACAAAAAAGATGAGAACTGATGAAAACATTACTTTAACAGTTATTTCATGTTCCTAGAATGCCATTGAGTGTCAGAATAAAGCTTTCTTTTTAAAACTCTTGTTCCTGTCAGATTTGTGTTTCCTGACATGCCCTAAACAAAAAAGATGAGAACTGATGAAAACATTACTTTAACACTCATTTCATGTTCCTAGGGTGGCTTGAGTGTCAGAATAAAGCTTTCTTAAAAACTCATGTTCCTGTCAGATTTGTCTTTCCTGACATGGCCCTGAACGAAAAAGATGAGAACTGATGAAAACATTACTTTAACAGTTTTTCATGTTCCTAGGGTGCTGTGTGTCAAAATAAGCTTTCTTTGCAAAACTCATGTTCCTGTCAGATTTGTGTTTCCTGACATGTCCCTGAACGAAAAAGATGAGAACTGATGAAAACATTACTTTAACAGTTATTTCATGTTCCTAGAAAGGTATTGAGTGTCAGAATAAAGCTTTCTTTGCAAAACTCATGTTCCTGTCAGATTTGTCTTTCCTGACATGGCCCCAACAAAAAGATGAGAACTGTAGAAAACATTACTTTAACACTCTTTTCATGTTCCTGGGTGGCTTGTGTGTCAGAAAAAAGCTTTCTTTGCAAAACTCATGTTCCTGTCAGATTTGTGTTTCCTGACATGTCCCTGAACGAAAAAGATGAGAACTGATGAAAACATTACTTTAACAGTTATTTCATGTTCCTAGAATGGCTTGAGTGTGTCAGAAAAAGCTTTCTTTGCAAAACTCATGTTCCTGTCAGATTTGTGTTTCCTGACATGTCCCTGAACGAAAAGATGAGAACTGATGAAAACATTACTTTAACACTCATTTCATGTTCCTAGGGTGGCTTGAGTGTCAGAATAAAGCTTTCTTTTAAAAAACTCATGTTCCTGTCAGATTTGTCTTTCCTGACATGGCCCTGAACGAAAAAGATGAGAACTGATGAAAACATTACTTTAACAGTTTTTTCATGTTCCTAGGGTGGCTTGTGTGTCAGAAAAAGCTTTCTTTGCAAAACTCATGTTCCTGTCAGATTTGTGTTTCCTGACATGTCCCTGAACAAAAAAGATGAGAACTGTAGAAAACATTACTTTAACACTCATTTTATGTTCCTAGGATGGCCTGTGTGTAAGAAAAAGCTTTCTTTGCAAAACTCATTTTCCTGTCAGATTTGTGTTTCCTGACATGTCCCTGAAAGAAAAAGATGAGAACTGATAAAACATTACTTTAACAGTCATTTCATGTTCCTAAGGTGGCTTGAGTGTCAGAAAAAGCTTTCTTTGCAAAACTCATGTTCCTGTCAGATTTGTCTTTCCTGACATGGAAAAAAGATGAGAACTGTAGAAAACATTACTTTAACACTCATTTTATGTTCCTAGGATGGCCTGTGTGTAAGAAAAGCTTTTTCTTTGCAAAACTCATGTTTCTGTCAGATTTGTGTTTCCTGACATGCCCTGAACGAAAAAGATGAGAACTGAAGAAAACATTACTTTAACACTCATTTCATGTTCCTAGGGTGGCTTGTGTGTCAGAATAAAGCTTTCTTTGCAAAACTCATGTTCCTGTCAGATTGGTCTTTCCTGACATGAAAAAAAGATGAGAACTGTAGAAAACATTACTTTAACACTCATTTTATGTTCCTAGGATGGCCTGTGTGTAAGAATAAAGCTTTCTTTGCAAAACTCATGTTCCTGTCAGATTTGTGTTTCCTGACATGTCCCTGAAAAAAAAGATGAGAACTGATGAAAACATTACTTTAACACTTTTTCATGTTCCTAGAATGGTATTGAGTGTCAGAATAAAGCTTTCTTGCAAAACTCATGTTCCTGTCAGATTTGTGCTTCCTGACATGTCCCTGAAAAAAAAAGATGAGAACTGATGAAAACATTACTTTAACACTCATTTCATGTTCCTAGGGTGGCTTGAGTGTCAGAAAAAGCTTTCTTTAAAAAAATCATGTTCCTGTCAGATTTGTCTTTCCTGACATGTCCCTGAAGAAAAAAGATGAGAACTGATGAAAACATTACTTTAACACTTATTTCATGTTCCTAGAATGTATTGAGTGTCAGAATAAAGCTTTCTTTGCAAAACTCATGTTCCTGTCAGATTTGTTTTTCCTGACATGTCCCTGAAAAAAAGATGAGAACTGATGAAAACATTACTTTAACACTCATTTCATGTTCCTAGGGTGGCTTGAGTGTCAGAATAAAGCTTTCTTTAAAAAACTCATGTTCCTGTCAGATTGTCTTTCCTGACATGGCCCTGAACGAAAAATATGAACTGATGAAAACATTACTTTAACAGTTTTTTCATGTTCCTAGGGTGGCTTGTGTGTCAGAATAAAGCTTTCTTGCAAAACTCATATTTCTGTCAGATTTGTTTTCCTGACATGTCCCTGAACAAAAAAGATGAGAACTGTAGAAAACATTACTTTAACACTCATTTTATGTTCCCAGGATGGCCTGTGTGTAAGAAAAAAATTTCTTTGCAAAACTCATTTTCCTGTCAGATTTGTGTTTCCTGACATGTCCCTGAAAGAAAAAGATGAGAACTGATAAAACATTACTTTAACACTCATTTCATGTTCCTAAGGTGGCTTGAGTGTCAGAAAAAGCTTTCTTTCTTTGCAAAACTAATGTTCCTGTCAGATTTGTCTTTCCTGACATGGAAAAAAAAGATAGAACTGTAGAAAACATTACTTTAACACTCATTTTAGTTCCCAGGTTGGCCTGTGTGTAAGAAAAAAGATTTCTTTCTTTGCAAAACTCATGTTTCCTGTCAGATTTTGTGTTTCCTGACATGTCCCTGAAAGAAAAAGATGAGAACTGATAAAACATTACTTTAACACTCATTTCATGTTCCTAAGGTGGCTTGAGTGTCAGAAAAAAGCTTTCTTTAAAAACTCATGTTCCTGTCAGATTTGTCTTTCCTGACATGGCCCTGAACGAAAAAGATGAGAACTGATGAAAACATTACTTTAACAGTTTTTTCATGTTCCTGGAGCTTGTGTGTCAGAATAAAGCTTTTTTTGCAAAACTCATGTTCCTGTCAGATTTGTGTTTCCTGACATGTCCCTGAACGAAAAAGATGAGAACTGATGAAAACATTACTTTAACAGTTATTTCATGTTCCTAGAATGCCATTGAGTGTCAGAATAAAGCTTTCTTTTAAAACTCATGTTCCTGTCAGATTTGTGTTTCCTGACATGCCCCTAAACAAAAAAGATGAGAACTGATGAAAACATTACTTTAACACTCATTTCATGTTCCTAGAATGGCTTGAGTGTCAGAATAAAGCTTTCTTTGCAAAACTCATGTTCCTGTCAGATTTGTCTTTCCTGACATGGCCCCAACGAAAAAGATGAGAACTGAGAAACATTACTTTAACACTCATTTCATGTTCCTAGGATGGCCTGGGTGGCTGTGTGTAAGAAAGCTTTCTTTGCAAAACTCATGTTCCTGTCAGATTTGTGTTTCCTGACATGTCCCTGAACGAAAAAGATGAGAACTGATGAAACATTACTTTAACAGTTATTTTATGTTCCTAGAAGGTATTGAGTGTCAGAATAAAGCTTTCTTTGCAAAACTCATGTTCCTGTCAGATTTGTCTTTCCTGACATGGCCCCTAAACGAAAAAGATGAGAACTGATGAAAACATTACTTTAACAGTTTTTCATGTTCCTAGGGTGGCTTGTGTGTCAGAATAAAGCTTTCTTTGCAAAACTCATGTTCCTGTCAGATTTGTCTTTCCTGACATGGCCCTGAACGAAAAAGATGAGAACTGATGAAAACATTACTTTAACAGTTTTTTCATGTTCCTAGGTGGCTTGTGTGTCAGAATAAAGCTTTCTTTGCAAAACTATGTTCCTGTCAGATTTGTGTTTCCTGACATGTCCCTGAACGAAAAAGATGAGAACTGATGAAAACATTACTTTAACAGTT